>JAPKLX010000035.1:2132081-2156671 GCA_026898415.1 Leonotis leonurus | reverse complement strand
CTGTATTAAGCGTGATCATGAGTATTTTATGTTTTCCATTTCCAACAGAGAATTCAGTAAGAGATACCGCGGGAGGGAGATGGTGGTGTTGAGAAGCTATTCCACCTGCTACCTCCTCCTCTCCACTCGGCCGCCCTCACTTGGGCAAAACCATCTTCGTTTATGGATTGGGATACGATTCCATCTCCCGACGACTACAAGCTCTTGAAAACTCATTCCTCCACCTTCCACACCGACCTTTATTCTCTCAAAACCGACTCTTGGACTTCACTCACCAATTCCTCCCTCCAAATCCACTCCTGCATGTTTCTTTCTTCTCCTTGCGATCTCGAATTCTCGTCTCAAAGGGCTGTCTTTCTGCGCGGAGCGCTTTGCTGGCTGGTTTTATGTGATGATGGTGATCACACAGAGATTGCTATTCTTTGTTTCGATTTGTCGGAGAACAAGTATGGAAAGCTAGCGGGGCCCCCAAATCCAATGGTGGCACCGTCGTTCCGATTGGAGCTGAGTCTTTTGGGGGGAAGACTGTGTGTGTATCTGAATCATCGTGCCACCTTTTGTGTGTGGTCAATGATTGATGATGGTTCATGGGAGAAAGACTTCAAAATCAATTACTACCCTTTCAGGCCATTACGCTATTCTGATCTGAAACCTCTCTACTTTAATGATGCAGCTGGGAATTTGATTAGAGCAGTAACTAGCTGTACTGATATGAGGAACATGTTTATATACAAACATGGATCTCAAGCTGCTGCCTTCTTCTCTTCAACTCTTACAGAAGCCTTCACAGAGAGGAGCTTTGGTAGCAAATGTTTTAGCATTTTTAATACTTTTACTTTTATTGAAAGCTTCGTTCGTTTCGCCCTTCCCTTCTTAATTCGTTTCTACCCATCAATTCATCATTCATTACCTACATTACATACTAGTAGTATGTTAATTGCATGCCTACTTTCTTTCTTCTTCTTTTTTTTTTTACCCAAATTCATAGATTCTCTCTTTACCTAGCTATTTTAATTTCAACTTCTTGAGAATTAATTAATTTATTCAATTACGCTTCCTTGCATTACTGTTTTATAGTATATTATTACTTGGATGGCTTTAATTTGTGCAGTTTTTATTCATTTGGTTTGAGCAAGTGTATGCTATTGACGACTATATATTGTTGTTGATGCTATTGCTTCGGCTGGCTAAATAACATAAATGATCATGGAAAATAATTAATTATAATGCATGGTGAATGTAAATCTTATGTGAAAATGCCTTTATGTGTTATAAATTTCACAAGAATGATCAAAATTAGTCGGAACTCGTGTAAATTGACAATCAATCAACATAACTCGGTCACAATTGTTTTTGACTGTAATCAACTCATAATTTTAATACGATTTAGTATTTGATTCAAAATTCGATAAGTTTAATTTGAAATTTAGTAATAATAGGCAAGCATTGGTTCTCTAATGAATGATAACAACCAACCAAGAAGGAGTTGATCCTTCTTAACCCGGACTAGGTATGCTGGATTGGAGTTTGCAGAACCAGGCGAGCCAGTGAGAATAGGCGGTGGTGAGCTAGCTAGATAGCAGTATTTTGAGCATGTGCACGAATCATGGGAAGAACTTGAGCTCGCCAGAACGTATAGTTATAGCGTTCAAGCTTGAGAGTTGTCGCAAAATGACATGATTGGTCGATTTAAGCATGGAAAAGTAGAAGATTGAGAAACTAAAATCTATTGTCTATCTCGAAACTTCTTGAAAGTTCAAATTCTTTAATTATGAAACTTCTAGAAGATTAATTCACGATTAAATTAGAATAATATCTTACCAAATTGTCTCAATTTTTCTTCTCAGTTTCTTGCGAAGAAAGAGAAAGAGACAAACCTCTATTCTTCTTCTCAGTTTCTGCCGAAGAAAGAGAAAGTGACAAAGATTCTTCTGATCAGAAACATTGATTTCAAAATTCTCGTAAATTTTCAGTTCCTGCATTGCAGCATGAGTATAAAGATTCTTTAGGGAATTTCAAAGTATCGAAAATGAGTGATCCATATTCTATTGAAGAATCTGAACGAGAAGATTCACAGGAGTCGCCGAAGCAATATTCTGATGAAGAATTTGAACGGGATGATTCACCGGAGCCGCAGCCGAAGCCAAGACTGTTAGTAGTCGCTAATACACTCCATGTATCCGCGGTCAGAAGTGGTGCACCCTGGTTGATTGAAACTCGTTTGGATTGTCCTTTTAAAACTCTTGGTGAGTATACTCTGATCCTTCATAAAACATGAACAAGTTTTATATAGTATTATGTACGTGAATTTTGACTGATCAGTTTGGGTTAAATGATTTAATTTCCAATAAATGAAGTAGTAAAGTTTGGCTTGCACTCCTTAATTTCTTGCATGTTTTCGCCTGAAAATCTGCAAACTATGCATCTCTATTGTTCGTTAAGTAGTGCTTTTATTGTAAATTGTTGTAGGTTTAGATAAGTTTGATGTAATGTGGATAGGCTGGCCAGGCCTAACCGAGTACGATAGGGCTGCACGATATGCGCTTACTATAGCTCTGGCTGAGAAGGTAGTGACAATGCAACATTATATTTCTAATTCTGAATTAACTTTTTATAGATTCTCAAATCTCAATGCAGAATTGCATTCCAGTATATATGACTCTCACGGATTACGAAGAATACATTGGGTTTTGCAACAATTTTATACGGTCTCTGCTCCACTCTTCAGGATTTTCATACAGTGATATCCAATCTCAGTTAACAACGTACAAGAAAGTAAATACTAAATTTGCTGAGGTTGTAGAAAACAATTATAAAGAGGGTGATATCGTTTGGTGTCACGACTATCATTTGATGTTACTCTCAAATATGATTAAAAATCATTACTACAAAATCAAAGTTAAAGTTGGTTGGTTTCTCCACACTCCTTTTCCTTCTGAAATCCATCGTACATACTTCTTAGAAAAAGCTGAGCCGTTGTTGTTGCATATTCTACATGCAGTCCTCGATGCTGACTTGGTGGGGTAATATATACTGCACACTATCATATAAGCACTGAATCTAACATTTGATTTCACTGCTGCTTATCTGACTCTAACATGGATATATACCTCATTTTACAGTTTTCTTACCATGAATTATGCCAGAAATTTCAAAACTGCTTGTTCTCGTATTCTCGGCTTTACAATTACACGTGAAGGAGTGAAAAATGAACATCAAAGGAAAATTAGACTTACACGTGTATTCCGGGATCAATTAGGAATGTATTGACATCACATCATCCATACTCTTGCAGAAGCTAAAGCCAAAGACCATTTTCAGAATATGTAGAATAGTAAAATATAGAGACATAATTGAGAATAGAATAGTAGAATATTATTGAGTGTGTATACAAGAGAACCTACATTTATTTATAGGGAAAAGTAGGATTACATAATATAAGGAAAATAAAAATATTATAATAATACTAAAATATTCTAATACTATAACACTCCCCCTCAAGTTGTAGCATATATATCGATCATTTCCAGCTTGACACAAAGTTTCGAGAAACGCTTCCCTCCTAACTGTTTAGTGAAGATATCAACAATTTGGTTGGTAGATGAAGTAAAAGGAGTAGCAATAGTCTGATTCAATACACACTCGCAAATGAAGTGGCAGTCAACCTCAATATGTTTAGTTTTCTCATGAAATACCGGACTATTAGCAATGTAGATGGTTGCCTGATTATCAAAGTGCATAGTGAAAAATTCATTATAAGTGATTCCAAACTCTTCTAGCAGATTCTTCACTCTCATCAGTTCAGTAGCGATGTGAGTCATAACCCTGTACTCAGCCTCAGCAGAAGATCTAACAACTGTATGTTGTTTCTTGCTTCTCCAAGTTACCAAATTTCCTCCCAAATAAGTGTAATATCCAGAAGTAGACTTCCTATCAATCTTTGAGCCTACATAATCAACATCATAGTATCTTTAGATGACCATTCTTTAAAACAACAATCATTTTCCTGGAGATTTTAATATATTGATGAATACGAATAACAGCATCCCAATGAACTTTCTTGGGTTTATCCAAGAAACGACTCACTAAACCAACATCAAAGGAAATATCAGGCCGTGTTACAGGCAAGTAAATTAGTTTCCCCACAAGTCTTCTATACTTAGCTTTGTCGTCTAAGTAATCTCAACTATAATCCCAAACACTCGGATCAACATCCATAGGAGTGTCAGTTGGTTTCGTTCCAAGCAATACAGTTTCTTTGAGCAAATTTGTAGCATACTTTTGCTGAGATGGAGAAACTGCAAGCTTGATTTGAGCAATTTCAATTCCCAAAAAATACTTCAGACGTCCCATATCCTTAATGACAAAATATTGTTGCATGTATCTCTTAGTCTCATCAATTCCCTGCACATCACTGTCAGATACAAGTATATCATCAACATATACAATGAATAACAATTCCAGATGCACGACGTTGCACAAAAATAGAGTGATCTGACTTGCACTGTTTAAACCCAATATTTCCGAGAACATTACTGAATTTATCAAATCAAGCTTTTGGACTTTGTTTAAGACCATATATTGTCTTCTTTAAGCAGCACACCTTACTAGCGTCCTCCACCTGAGCAACATACCCTGCATGTTGCTCCATAAAGACAGGAGGAGTCAGATCACCATAGAGAAAGGTATTCTTCACATCAAGCTGATAAATAGACCAAGAAAGATTAACAACCAATGAGAACAAAATCCGAATAGAATTCATACGAGCAGTGAGTGAGATGTCTCAAAGTAGTCAACACCATAAGTTTGAGTGTATCCTTTAACCACAAGACGAGCTTTGTAGTGATCTATAGTTCCATCAGCAAGAAACTTTATAGTGAACACCCATCGACAAGCTACAACATCTGCAGAAGAAGGTGCTGACACTAGATCCCATGTACCATGACTTAGAAAATCATTCATCACCTCATCCATGGTAGCCCGCCAACGAGGATGTTTGAGTGCCTCATGATAAAAAGTTGGAATAACTGTGACTCAAGAGAAAGAGCAAATGCGCGAAAATAGGGACTTAATCGAGAAAATGATATATGATTAGAGATAGGGTGCTTAATGGTACAAGTACGTTTACCTTTGCGAAGTGCTACATGTAACTCATCATTTTTATGTGGGCTTTCAGTAACTGGAGGCAAAGAAGACTCCAGTAGTGGACATGAGACTGTGTCTGGTGCTATATCACGAACAATTTCAGGAGTAGTGTTGGTGACTGTATCTGGGTCTGTGGGTGCCCGATGACGTCGGCTATATACCTGCAATGGTAGTGTATGAGGAGTAGGGGATATTGACATCGGGATAGGTAAATGAGTAGGAACTGTCACATTGGTAGTCGGAGCTTGAGTGAGAGAGAAGTAAGGTTGAAACTCAAAGAAAGTAACATCAGCACAAATATAATGATGTTTCGTTAGAGGGTCTAAGCACCGATATCCCATTTTGGTTCTAGAATAACCAATGAAAATACATTTTATAGCACGAAGAGACAATTTGTCCAATTCAAAAGAAAGATCATGAACAAAACAAACACACCCAAATATGCGAGGAGGAATAATGTAGAGTGGTTATTAGGATGAAGACACAAAAAAAGAATATCCCCATGCAACACTCTAGACGACATCCTATTAATAGGGTAGCATGCAGTAAGTACAACATCAGACCACAGATACATAAGAACATGCATGTGAGACATAAGAGTACAAGCAACATCTAAAATATGGCGATGCTTGCGCTCAACAACCCCATTTTGCTGAGAAGTGTGAGAACAAGAAGTCTGATGAATTATACCATGAGATTCGTGAAATAATGACAGAGATTGTTGTGTAAACTCAACGGCATTATCAGTGCGAAGTATACGCAAATCAACAGAATATTAAGTTTTTATTTCATGATAAAAGGATTTGAGTACAACGGGGACTTCACTTCTTTATTTAAGCAAATACAACCAAGTCATACGAGAATAATTATCAACAAGTATCATAAAATTCTTGAAACCCTCTATATACTCAATCCTACTAGGACCCCAAATATCACAATGAACTAAATCAAAAGCAGAAGAACTACAACTATCGACTCCAGAAGGAAAAGATGTGCGATGGTGCTTGCCCAACTCACAAGACTCACAATTAAAATTAACAGAAGAAATATGAACCAAACTTTTAAGACTAGCAGAAGATGGATGACCAAGACGACAATGCCACTGATATAGAGACACAGCTGCGGATAGAGCACGAGAAGATACCGGAAAAACATAATCCAAATAATATAGACCTCCACGCTCATGTCCTCCACCAATCGTCATCTTCGTCTGCAGATCTTGAAAGACACAATAGGAAGGATAAAAAGTAACAGAACAATTATGAGTTTTTGTTAGTTGGTTGATGGATAATAAACTAACAGGAAATTTGAGAGCAAACATAACATTATCTAGAGTGATATGAGAAGTGTCTTTGACAACACCAGTCCCGGTCACCGGGGAATAGATGTCATCGACAATGCGAACAGATGATTGGGACGAGGGAGAAAATGATGTTAGGTGTGAAATAATACCAGTAATATGGGCTTAGGCACTAGAATCCAACATCCAATACTTACCATGAGACACGACAAACGAACCTGCAGTGGTAGATGCAACAGTGCTAGATGGGGTACTCGAAGAAGCTAGGAGAGTCTCATACTCAGCCCGAGAAACAAATACCATATCAGCATTAGACGAATCAACATGTGCAACATAAGGTTTATTCTTAGTTGTCCATTCTAATTTGCCAAACTTTGTCAAACACTCCTCAAATACGTGATTTGTACGACCACAATGAGTACATAAACGAGCATCCTTATCGACAGCAGCACCACAACCACCATAGACACCACGACGATCACCACGGCCTCGACCTTGAGCAACCATGGCAGAAGTGTCGGAGGAAGCGGGCTCAGTACGGCCTGTTGCGACACGCAGGACACGAGAAAGAGCATTAGATAGTGTGAGAATGTTATCACTTGCCAACAAGTTATCCCGAACTGGCCGAAGATTAACATCTAAACCAGACAAGAACTTTGCAACCATAAATTCTTCCCACTGTGTTGCTCGTGTCGCGGCATCACAAGATAAATGATGATATATGAGGATTTCATCAGCAATCCCCTTAAGGGTGGAAAAATATTCATTGACAGACTGACCATCTTGTATATGCGAGAAGACTTTCTTGTACAATTCAAACACTCGGGAGACATTCTTATCATTTGAATACATTTCGTGTAAAGAATTCCACATAAGTTTGGCAGTATCCAGAAACATGATGTTCTTAGTTATAGACTCCTCCATGCTAAGTTGTTAGCCTGTTTATGGTTTATAAGCTCTCGTGTTTGACAAATTTAGCTATTTGAGAGCTGATTAAAAATAAGTTTTTAAACTATTCAAAAAATAAGTATTTTTATTCCAATTTATTTCTTAATGAATTAATAAATTGTAATAAAATTATATAAATAACTTTATATATCGTTTTGTAAAGATGTCATTATGAATTATGAAACGATCCAAATTAGTTGAACTTGTATAATTAACGATTAAGCAACATTAATTCGGTCACAACTGTACTACAAGAAAAAAGATAGAAGTATTTTCTTGTAAACAAATTAAATAATTTTAAATTTTAGTTTGATTTGTATTCAAATCAAAATTTACTTATTAAAATTTGAAATTTAGTAATTTAAATTCAAATATAAAATTTAATTTGATATTCAAATACGAGAATATTATATTAAGTAAATATATAAAATAGGCAAAAATATTATATATAAAACAAAAATAATAAAAATGATCTAATAATTCAGATCTACAAAATAATTAATTATAATGGTAAACGTAAATATTCAGTGAAAATGTCATTATGAATTTTTAATTTCACAAGAATGATCAAAATTAGTTGGAGCTCAATCGTGTAATTAACAACCAAACAAACATTAACTCGGTCACTACTCTTTAACGTCGTAAACAAATTAAATAATTTTAGTTTATTTTGAAATTTGGTGCTTCAAAAATATAGTAATTCAAATTTGTATAAATTTTTTTTGATTTGATTATTATTTAAACAACTTGAATGTTATGATATTGGTAAATATTCAACTAAATATATAAATAATATATTTATATATTAATATTAATATTATATACATAAATAAAATTTTGTTTATATACAATTATTAAAAAATAAAACTTATTTTGTATATTAAAAAGAATAATCTTTAATTTTTATAATAATCAGATTTCAAATTGAATCGAATATATTAATGAATTAGATCGAATTTTATATTTAAAAAATCAAATTAAATATTCAAACTGAATATTATTTAATATTTAAATACAAATAAAATAATTCTCATGAACCGAATTCAATAATGTAATATTTCATTGATTTGTCTATAATTTTACATGTTCGTATAAATATTTGCAATAACATTATTATTTTGTATTCGAATATTAATAGAAAACATTAAATTATAATTTTGAATGAAAATAATTTTTCTCATTAGAGTACCAAAACTGAAATATAAAACCTAAAAAGCTGAGACCCAAAATCGAAAGTTGTCATCCTAAAGTTTTTATGATGGAGCTCGGAACTCCTAAATTAATACGAACTTTCTAGATATTACCAACTTTCTAGTGGCTGAACTGTAAATATATATATTTTTAAATAAATCCTTTTGAACTTTCTAGAAAGTTGTCCTATATTGCATATGTCCTTAACATACCCATTTTTGGTAAAAGGTAAAGAAGGAAACAAGATACTCCTACGTACTAGCTTATAAGGAATGAATGAAAAAGTATATCACGAATAAAATTTGGTTCTTTATTTTCCTTTTTAAGAACAAATACTATTGTTTTCGTACAAAATAGAGCTATAATTCATTTTTCATCATTTCACGGAACGAGTAAATCACATCTCGAAATCAAAACAGAAAACAAATAAACAGGCACAAGTACCGGTAGCTTTACTTTGCTTAATTTCTCCAAAACTAGTAAGTGAAACGAACTCATTAATAATTTCACTTTAATATTCCAATGTTACAGGCATTGATACTTAAGAATTTTATACAAATATAGGATTAGGCTATAGAGATAGATTAGAGAAGAGTAGAGAATAGAAAGTGGGTCTGGTCTAGTTTTCTGTTTCTCCTATGTTAAATACTTTTGTCCGTTATTAGACTAAAATTCCCACGAGTTAGATTCTAAGTTAAGGCTTTTGCAGCTTGGTTTCTGGGTTTCTTTCGAGCTGCTGTAGACAATTTTGGCTGCATGGATACTGAAATCTCACTGAAAGAATCTATTCCTTCTCAAGATTCTCGTATTTCTCCTGGTATGTCCGAATATGCGTTCGTGTTTTTGCTTTTATTTATCAAATTGCCGCATTTTGTTTGATTTCACCTGGTTATAATATTGGGGGAGCCCAAAATATTGATTCTTTATTGCATTTCTTGAACCGATATGTTGTTGAATCTCATGGGCTCTGAAATTTCTTTTATCTTCTGTCATTTTCTTGAATAGATTGAATGATGCATTTCATGCACAGCCTCGGGGTTTGTAGCTCTGTTTGGTTCTGTGAATAAGGATACGGTGTTGGTGTTTGTGTTGTTTTGGTGTGGTTGATTTTAGGTTGTCTCTGTAGGAATAGGAAGAGGGAAAAGGTAGAAGAGGGGGTAGTCTGTCTACTGTAATGGTTGCTCGAAAAATGGGATCTCATGGAGGTGGTATTAATAACACTGGGGTAACCCAAACACAAATTCAGAACCTTGACCCGAATTCGAACCCATTGGTTAGGCAAGGATCACTGTATAGCCTCACACTTGATGAGGTGCAGAACCAGTTAGGTGACCTGGGGAAGCCCCTAAGTAGTATGAATCTTGATGAGCTTATGAAGACTTTGTGGACTGCTGAGGCGAATCAGGCAGGAGAAGGTGTCGATGACAGGTCTGCAATGCAGCTCCCGGGTCAGTCCGTGTCGTTGAATCAACAGTCGAACCGTATGCTGTCTATGGATCTTAGCAAGAAGACTGTGGATGAAGTGTGGCAAGATATCCAACAAGGGCAGAAAAAGAGCAGTCTTGATAGAAAAACCACTCTCGGGGAGATGACATTGGAAGATTTCTTGGTTAAGGCTGGGGTTGTTTCTGAGTCGGCAGGTGGGAATAAGGCTTTAGGCTCCATTGGTGATGGTGGGGCTGATCCGACAGGGATGCCTCATCATGCTCAGTGGATGAATTATCAGATGTCATCATTGCATTCTCAGCAGCAGCAGCAGAATATGCAGCCTGTTTTCATGCCATGTCGTCAAGCTCAACAGCCAATTTCTCTTGGTGGAAATGCTATCTTGGATACTGCTTATCCCGACACTCAAATGACTATGTGTTCTTCTCCTCTGATGGGTACTTTGTCGGATACGCAGACACCGGGGCGGAAAAGGGTTGCTCCTGATGATATAGCTGAGAAAAGTGTTGAAAGGAGGCAGAAGAGGATGATCAAGAATAGGGAATCAGCTGCCAGATCACGAGCAAGGAAGCAGGTGCTTGTTTCTAGTATTTTGTTTGTGGGCATGAAATTTTTCGTTTTTCATTTTTGGGATTTCAAGACTTTTTTGCCTGCAGGCTTACACCCACGAACTGGAGAGCAAGGTTACACGTCTTGAAGAGGAGAACGAAAGGCTCAAGAGACTGCGGGTATGCTTTGTAATATCTGTATCCAAGTTTTGCTGTAGCTGTTTTCCATTGCAATGCATTTTCCTCTGTTTAAAGATCTATGTTTTTGGCCTCAACTTGGAGCAGTTTCGGCATTTCTATCTATACATTTCTGCACCTTATTCCATGTTTATTGAGTTCAGGGGCAACTCAAACTCATTTCAATTTATGCTTGCCAATGTGCTCACTGATAAGGGGATATATGTGTTTGTGCTTCCTCTTGGATTACTCTACAAGATGCTAATATGTGAAACACCATTTCATTAGCAACATTGATATTTGTTGTTAAAAATAAAGGGCGCACGACACTTGTTGAAGATGAAACAATGTAATATCAAATTTCTGAAATATTGATAAATCTCAAATGAAGTGTGTATGTAAGTGAGGGGAAAATTATGTTGAATTATAGAAAAAAAACCTTCTAATGGTAACAATAGAGTAGTGAATTAATGCACTTATTTACCACCTTTTGGAACATCCTCTTTTCCATTACGGTCTACTAAGAGGTGACACTTTAGTGAGAAAGTAATTATGCCGGTATATATAATGCTGCATTTTCTTACCCCAGGTTGGTTTCAGCTCAATGTCTTGAGACTATATTCGGCTTATGCTAATTTATTTGTCAAAGCCCACCCAAAATCTGTGATCATTAATTAGTACTTGTACAAGCAATTGTCCAAAAAGTACTTCCAAAATCTTTACTTGCATAATAATTGAAATCCATTTACCATTGCTTACCACCCTTCTGATGCGGCCATTAACTTAGTCCTAAGCCCATAAGACTACAGTATTCTGTATATGAAGTACTAAGGTCTACATAGTTGCATGTGATTACGATCATAATGAATATGCTTAGCTAATTTATAATTCCATCTGAATGCATTAGGCTACTGATATTGGAACAATTTTCACATTGTGATATATCATTTCAGGAGCTTCATAATGTATTTCACATTTGGCATGAAATGTAAGGCTTCGAGGAATCTCCTTTTCTTTTCTGTTGGTTTTGGATCCTAACCAGACTCTTTGGATAGGAAGAAACCTTTTCTTCTATAGGTATCTGTAACTTTAATTATAATTGTTTGCAAAGTAATATTTGGGAGTAAAAACGATATTATGATGGTTCAAGATAACTGAGAACTAGCTTTTTTAATGGTAGGCTTCAGGTTCCGAGTTTGTAAAACCTTGAGTAAAAACTACAAAGAGTAATTTGAAATTACTTACACGGGAGAGCTAAAAGTACGCTTATAATCTTGCTACTGTCAGCTTCCTTGGTAGTCGAAAATTGTATCCTATGTGAGGGTATTCCTGAAGCATGCATCTAACATCTGTTATTGCTCAGAACATGACAATGTCTCACCAGAAAACTTTATTGGGGCAAAAAGAAAAGCCCTGCATGAGCTTAGGAATATAATTTATTTCAATCAGTTTCAACTAATTCTCTCAGCTTATCCTTTGCTTTTGCTTTTCATTTCTTGACTTGGTCGTAATGTTGTCATGAAATTAGCCTCCTAAGGGATGTATTTCTTTCTCTGTCATAGCATTTTCCATCCAAGAAGTGAAATCAACCTCTTCTTCTGAGATAAACTATATTAACATCTGTTCCTTAACTGATTACAAAGTCAAAATCTTTTTCTACCGTTGCTGGTTTCTCTTGGTTTTGTGCAGTCGTTGTTTAACTTGTGTTTTGAGTCGTGTAGTTCCACTCGCAGGAAGTGGAGAAGGTGCTGTCCAGCAGACCACCACCAGAGCCAAAATATCAACTGCGTAGAACAAGCTCAGCTCCCATGTGAGGATCATAACGGAGTTGTGTTGTTAGTTTGTTTCTAGTTAAGTTCTTGGAGGTGCCTGTAGTCCACCCCAAGGCGAGGCTCGGAGTACAGTACGGGCATAGTAGCAGTTGCAGGTTCCCTAAGAACATCCCTTGGCTTGGCTGTATGAACCTTCATGTATCATGTACATTTTTTAGAGTTAAAAAACTTGTCGGAACTTGGAAATGAAAGTCTGTGATAGCACCATCACCACCAAAGTTTTGTCCAGAATGCAGGAGGATTTCACATATTCAAATTCTAGTTTTCTCTCATTGGCTATGGCAATACTACCTTTGTGTCCAGAATGCCCTTTTGCACTATTTAAGAGAAAGAAATACTGTTCATTTGGGAGCATCGGGTCACGAATAGTGATTTGATTGACGACGAAGAAAGAGAATTATTGATTAGTTCTCCGCCTTAACGACATAAAAAATGAATTGATCTTAGTGATCATTTATCAAATAATGACATTTATAAAAGTTATTTTTTAATTTAAATGACTCTTAAAAAGTATATTTTTGAATTAAACGACTCATAAAAAAGAGTGACTCACAGTGATCATTTATTAAAGAATTAAATAATTGAACAATAGGTTATGATGTTTAAATGAATTATGCGTTCAATACATCTTCTTCATCAGGTGATCATTTATTAAAGAATTAAATAATTGAACAATAGGTTATGATATTTGAATGAATTATGTATTCAATACATCTTCTTCATCAGAAAGACGATAACACATATTGATCACCCAATAAAATTAACTATGCTCTCTACCTCAGTTGAGGTTAGTTGAAATTAAGTCCAAAAAACAAAAACAATGTAAAAATTAATTGAAAATTAAAAATAGTAGTGGAGACTGGAGAGTAGTATAGAAGAAGGGAAGAGAGAGGAATGAGCAAAGAAGAAAACCCCAGCAGCAGCCGACTACTGCGCCTCACTTCTCATTTGCTCGCTCCCATGGCTTCTGAAAAGGACGCCGCTCTTGCTGCTACCCCTTCTGATTCTCCTACCATGTCCGCCTCTCTCTCTCTCTCTATATATATATATATATTTCATCTACGCATACGTACGCGTACTGATTATTCTTAACCTTTGATAACGTGCAGATTCGACAAGATCATCAATAAGCAAATTCCGGCTAACATCGTCTATGAGGATGAACAGGTTCTTTATCTTCCTCAAAAAAAATTCAGTTTTGGAGGAAAAAATATTCGACATTTTTTGGGAATGCGATACATTACGCTCATTAGATAAGTGAAAGATTGTAAATTTCAGAGTCTAATTGCTGCTAACGGTGTAGATTGGAATTTGTGATCCTTTAAATTCTTGCTTGATAATGGATGGGAATTTTTCTTACTTTCGCCACTAATTTTCAATTGGGTGTCTCGATTACTTCAGGAAACAATTTCATATGTGAATAATACTAGTTCTGTTTCAGCTTATAAAACTTTGCCATGCCTAGATATCTTATGTTTTAGGACTGCTTCTTTAGTAGATTACTAGCTACATGTATTTTCTAGGTTCAGATCAGAACAATTGCCTCGCTTTTGTTTATAAAAAACTGTTATTTCATTTATATCTCAATTATATGTCTCTTTGATTGGCTTATTTATGATTTGCACTTTCTTAGTAGTATGTAGTTATTAGTTCCATTTTTTTTTTTAATTTTCCAAAGTTTTGTTTTCCCTTTGCAGGTTCTAGCTTTCAGGGACATAGCTCCCCAAGCGCCTACTCACATTCTGATTATCCCTAAAGTAAGGGATGGATTGATTGGAATTTCTACGGTACTTTCTCCTACATTCACATTTCATTGTTCTCTCCTTTTGGAATTGAGGCTGCTGCATTACTTCATTTCCCAGTTCATGATTTGAGCAGTTACTGAAATCTCCCTATTTGAACTCTGATATGCTTCCCTGCGTGTTATCTGATTCCTAAACTGAAGTTTTCTAAGCATAAACTGTGTTGACTCTTGCCTTGAGGACTGAAATGTTGCAAAGCTTTTTGGCTACTTTTTCAAGGCAAAACAGAAGATAGCATAATCTTAGACTGTGTGGTGTAGAAATATATTAGAATTTGATATCAGAGCATATCTTGTAAGAATTCCTTTCTCGGTGGTTATTAGTATGTTATCTCCGAAGATGGAGGTGTGTGTACCCTTGTGCGCAGGAGGAGTTGAGTAGGGCCAAATTTAGGTTTATTAGGCCATCTAGAGCCTTTTTAAGAAGTATGCAATTCTTAAGACCTATATAAGAGAGTGCAAACTCAAACAATGATGTGCATTTTAATATTTTATAACTATAGGCTGAAGAGAGGCACTGTCAGATTCTTGGCCGTCTTCTATACACAGCAAAGCTCGTGGCAAAGCAGGAAGGCCTTGATGATGGCTTTAGGGTAGTGATCAACGATGGACCAAATGGATGTTAGTATTATCCTCTCTTTAACTCGTGCATTAAGAATCTTCCTTGAATTCATTTAGTTGATCTTAAAATCAAAATTGTTGTGCAGGTCAATCGGTCTATCACCTGCATGTTCATCTTCTTGGCGGGCGTCAGATGAACTGGCCACCGGGCTAAGTCATAGTTACGAGACTAACGAGAGTGGTATACACTACTCTACTCTTAGATCCTTTGGTGCACTTCGTCCGAATAAATGTATTAAGTTGATAGCTTCTCGTAATGAAGCAGATATGACCTTGTTGTTTAACTAAAGATTTTAGCTCGTGCTGATTTTGTTATCTCCGAATCTAGTCTTGTTTCTTGATGTAGTCGCTTGTTTTGAGTGGTAGGAGAGGATTGCATTGTGCATTGATGATAAGATTCTTTCATCGATAATGCCAGATACTTTCGTTGTGCAATTGGTTCTTTCTGCAAATCTGCTCTGATACTGTTACCGTTGGAGAGTATATAAGATTCTTAATTAGGATAAGATTCTTTCTGCAATTAGGATTCTTAATCAATACTCTGGTTTTAGTTGTTCTAAATCTAAATCAACGTTCTTCGCCAATTAGAGAATATGGAAAAAGAAAACGAAACAACATTTGCATTTTGTTATAATGTTGTGTTAAGATAATAAAATATCACTAATTGTCATCCATCAAATTTTAAAATAATCATAGTCAAATTCATTCATACTTAAAAGGATAAAATTGAAAAATAATTATAATTGAATGGCTTGTGTAGAGCTCAAGTTAGACGTGGTTTATAGGAAAGCACAAATTTAGTTTCAGGCAACAATCAATTTTTTCTCCTTAAATTAATGACTATGATTTAAATATTATTATTTATCAATTAAATTGCTAGCTTTGACTTTGCGCCTCTAGTAATTGTCAAATATTTATGAGAGGAAGAATTTTTCATTTACTTAATTTAATATTTTCAAGTCATTGTGTGTATTCAAAGAAGTTTAAGTCTAACATGATTTATTATTTTTAATGAAATTGTGTATACTGAATAAAGTGGTTTACTCACTATAAATAAAAAATTTAAAATGTAAATATATTTTATGAACGGACTAAAATGAAAAAAATACAAAGATTTTTTTTTTCAATAGGGAGTATCTATTTTTTGAAAATAAAAAATAAAGAAAAGAACAATTTAGACTTATTATGATTACAGGTGAGAATTTTAGATCGATACTTAAAAATTTTCTATCTCAACTCAAGTTTCAATTGTTTGATGATAGAGATTAAACTTTTGAAAAAAAAAAAAAACTTGAAAAGTCTCGAATTACCATCGGGATTCCTGATTTTCTAAAGTTAAATTAAATTAAATTAAATTTATAAATTCAAACTTTGTTGGTCTCATTTTGAATAATTCAGTATATTCAAAATTATTTTAGAGTTGGTCTCATTCAGTAATTCAGTATAACACCTAATAATGTTATAATTAGGTGTTATAATTAGGACGGTATAGAATGAATACATGTCTCGAAGTTTTGATCACAAAAATTATGAATTTTATGGTCATGATTTTGGACTTTGGGTATAAATTTATATATATATATATATAGGATACAGTTCATATAAAAAGTGGATTTTGGGTATAAAATAGGAAGTAATCCAAACCATCAATTTTCACAATCTAACGGTTGAGATGTATCATCAATTTTCGGTTTTTTTGTTTTTAAAATATTCAATATATATGACTAAAAGGATAATTTAGTAAATTGCAGATTCAATACGGATGGTTAGTTATGGTAATTTCCGTTTTTTATGGATGATGAAGAAAGTTATTATTCTTTTTCCATAACCGTCTATTCGCTGATCTCTTTCGCGATCTCTCCACCGCCTTCCATCACCTTCTTCCTCTAGGATATGATCGGCCGCCTCTTTGCCGTCAGGCTCGAAATCATCCCCAGCTTCCCGACTCTCGACGGTGAATTACGTTGTTGCATTGATAACATGACAATTTGCATTAAACCAGGCTATAGTTTTGCATTACTTCAGTTATATTGTTGCATTGATAATTACGTTGTTGCATTATTGGTAAGCGTGAAGAAAAGAAGTGTTGCGGTCGTAATTTATAATGAATCTGTTGTGAAGGTAAGTGGATGTATAACAATAATTGTTGTATGTATTTGAAACGATGCAATAACGTATATGCATTACGTTTTGTTAATTGTTGCATCGTTTTGATCATTGTTGCATCGTTTAAACGACAATTTGCATTGAACCAGTCTACGATTTTGCATTACTTCATATACATTGTTGCACTGTTAATATAATTATGATGCATTGTTTTTTATTAACCGTCTATGAGTTGTTGCACTTGTATTCTTAATAGTTTGCATTGAGAGAATTGATGGAAGGGGCGGTGAATTCATGGCAGGATGGTTTGTTTTAGTTATGTTGTTGCATCGTTTAAACGACAATTTGCATTGAACCAGGCTACGGTTTTGCATTACTTCATTTACATTGTTGCACTGTTAATATAATTATGATACACTGTTCTTGATTAACCGTCTACGAGTTGTTGCACTTGTGTATTAGAGAAAGTGAATTGTATCAGAGCCTATATATATTATCATTAAAGGTGTTTTATGAATTATATCACAGCCTTTGTATTTTAATTAGGGAGGAAAGAAATTCTAATATATTTTGCACCGTCGGTGCTTCTTGTAACCGAACCTCCTTAAAGTCGTCTTCTTCTCCGGCGTTGTGCAGCAAACGACTTGAACGGTGGTGAGGAGTTGACGCCATGTTGTTCATACAGAAACGATGCAATCAATGTATTGTTTTTTGGCAGAGTAGTGGGCGGGTGTTTGTTTTGGGAAGTTAGTGAATAATGGCGTGAATGTTGGGAGTTTTCAAACTTGTTACCAAAGTTAATAACCGCCTATTTTTAGTTTACCTAATTTACCCTTTTGCATTGTGAAATACAATGCAACTTCAGTTTTTTAAAAAAATCAGGATGAAATCTGGACCATTGGATCTTATGAGATGTGTGGTTTGGATTACTTCCTATTTTATACACAAAACTCATTTTTTACCTGAAGCCACCCCTATATATATATATATATATATATCAACGTTCACACTTTTGTAAAATGATTTTGTAATGATGTAGATTATAGATGATTTTTACTTCGTTGGCACGCCGGAGTGCTATGCATTCTTCCCACTTGAATTAAAAAATAAAAATATTGTTTGACCTAAAATTGCTATATAGTCTTAGGACCGTTCTCATCTACTGTAACTATAATTTAACGTGTTCGCTGCTAATATGACAATATTATAAAATACTATATACACATGAATTATTATTATTATTAGTTTTATTATTTATATAAAATAAATATTAAAATTATATATTAATCAATAAATCGAACAACGAATACACTCGATAAGTATTGAAGGAATAAATCTAAATTGCTCGGTATTTCAAAAATTCAAATTTGATTTGCTTATTGTGATCACTTTAAACTCGAGTATACATTCAAACATGACTGGCCTAGAAAGGCTTTAATTAGAATCAAGTATATTGAGTAAGTTGCATGCAGCTTCAAAGAGTGAAAATCCATTTTGGAAAAACATTTGAATGATGTTGTGTAAGATGGGTACACAACACAATAGTTGATAAAAAAAAAAAAAGTAGTAATTCCCATAGATTTAATCCAATTAACCCTAACTAGTTCACATGCACTGTTCTTCATTTCGAAATTTGAAAAGGAAACAAGAAATTGATTTGAGACAAGGCATCGCCTTCTGCAACTTGCACTGTTTCTCCTTCTACCAACATACTGTGCTTCAGTCCCTTTCCTCTCTACTATTTCATCATTTCAATTACTTAACTTACAATCAATATACATTAATTACTAATTCTCCTGAGATAATATAATCCTTGTTGAAAAATATGGGAAATAATGAAGATTAAGGAGAGTACAAGTGTACAAGTTGAAACAAGACCCCATCCAGGAGTATCGATCGTTGTCGGAAAGTACAAGCAGGTTGAAGCAAGGCCCGGCCCGGCCCGCAACGCCTTATCGCTATCTGAGACCATTGCTGATCTCATTTGACGTTTGCTGCTGCTACATTTACCAACAATTAAACTCTGACCTCATGCAACGTTATTTTCCCTGTTTTTTTGTTCCACACCACATCCAAATTCATTCTCTTCATTTTTCTTTTTCTTTTTATTTATTTCTAATAACACTTTCCAATTTTGCATTTCTACCTTTCACCTCAATTTATTTATTTATTTTTTTCTTTTGGAGTTGCCATTTAATTAAGTAGGTGAGTTGAAAGAAAAAAGTGGAGTATTTTATTGTTGGCAATGGCAATGGCATAGTGTTCTTTAATGGGAACAAATTAATGTTATAAAATTTCGAAAAGTCAAATGTTCTGTTGGTACGTCCATGCCCAATATAGGCCATGCTTACCATCAATCACATTAAATTTGCACACAATTTGTCTCCGCAATCATAACCAATAATTTTTCAATAATCCACGCTTATTTTTTATTTTGAGTTTTATTTTAATTAATAGAGCTAGTCACCTAGTGTGACAAATAAGGGGACACAGGACACTATGTGATTTAAATGTTGTGCAATAAAGACCATTCCTTCTTGCTAGACAGCCCAACAACAGTGGAAACAGTTAATTTCCCCTTATCATCTCAAGATTCTCAACAGGATTTGATTTGAGGGCCCCAATTTTTCCTCTAAATGAAGTACTACTTCTTACATATCAAGTATCAACAAAAAATAGGAACCCAAAATTGCAGTATTTAAATTGCCTGTAAAAAATCAAATATATTCAATTTTAAGTGGCCAAGAATTTGAAACAAAGAGAGGTTCGCCTGAAATGTTTGTCCGAAAATATAATTGCAAAAATAGATTCATTACAAAAGAATTCAAATCCTCAGAACGGACAAAATAATTCCCACAAAAGTAAAATAAAATATTTAAATTCTTCTTCCAAAATCCAAATACTTTACTTCAATAATGGGTCCTACCCAACCCCCCCTTTATGAGCATGAGCCCCTATAAATAAGTTCCCCACACATACCTAATTTAATCACCCCATATCTAATCTAAGTAATATATATAGTTATTGAATTGAAGCTCTAAGTAAGCACTAAACTTAGCCATGGAAATCCAGAAAAAGCTCAGTAGAGATGAGAAATGGTCACTTAAGGGCATGTCTGCTGTTGTAACTGGTGGCACTCGAGGCATCGGGTAACTTCTTTTCTCTCAATTGCATTTTCTTTTATAAATACATGTTACATATATATAGTGGAGGAGGTTTTGAATTAATTTGCGTGTGGATTTAAGGCATGCTATAGTGGAAGAACTGGCAGGGTTTGGTGCAAGAATCCACACTTGTTCAAGAAACAAGAAAGAGTTGGATGAAAGAATACAAGAATGGAAAGCTAAGGGGTTCCGAGTGAGTGGCTCGGTTTGTGATCTGACTTCAAGAACACAAAGGGAAGAACTCATGCAGACTGTGGCTTCACTCTTCGACGGCAAGCTCAACATCCTCGTAAGTATACACATATATTATTATGTAATAAAGTTGGTTCGTATAAAAAAGGATTAATTTTGAATGGAATTTGCATTGAATTAGATAAACAATGCTGCGATAAGCATAATGAAAAGAGCAATGGAACACGACGAGCAAGACTTTTGGCAAATAATAGGCACAAATTTGGAGTCACCTTATCATCTCTCCCAAATTGCATACCCTCTGCTCAAAGCTTCCGGCAAGGGTAATATCGTCTTTATCTCCTCCGTCGCCGGCAAAACTGCCTTGCCCGCTCTCGCTATTTATTCCGCTTCCAAAGGTAATTCCTCTGTTTTTTGTTTCTTTTTTCTTAATTTAGGTGTAAAAAGCCTTTGATAATTAAATTTGATTACATTTATCTACAGATTTTTTACTCTTACAATAAAGTGTTGATTACTTTAGAATTTTGCAGGAGCCATAAATCAATTGACAAAGAATTTGGCTTATGAGTGGGCAAAAGACAACATAAGAGTTAACACAGTGGCGCCATGGGCAGTCAACACCAATATTGTCAAACCTGTACTGCTCTCTTCTTCCATACCATTTTAATTTGATGTGCAGGTTAAATATCGTAATCTCTCCGTCCACAAATAACATGCACATTTAAGTTCGATACGAGTTTTAACAAATTGTTTGAATGTGGTGTGAGACGAATAAGAGTCTCACACTAATTAAATATGTGTGTCAGTGAAAGAAAAATTAGTGTTTGATGAATAAATGAATTAAATATGTAATGTGAGTAATTATAAAGTTAGTGGTGAGTCTAACCATATGAGTATAACTATTAAAAATAGAAATGTGCATGTTTTCGTGGACGGAGTAATAGATATAAATGCGCAAGTTTTTCGTGTAAGGAGGAATATATATCTTTCCCCTAAAAATTTATTTCCAAAATTTGGTTTATCCAATCGAAATAAGAGTATGGGTATTGAAACAGTCAATATAAGTGCTTCATCATAAACAATTCAATTATGTTGCTTTAATACATGAGTTGAATTAAGTGTTGATTATATTATGATAGTCATACACCGAATTCATCATTTCATGAATGCAGGCTCTTTTTGAAATTTTCACATATCCAACAAAAATGGGACCTATTTCACACTTTTTTTCTTTCAAATCACCAGAAATGTCAAACAATTTTGGGGATAAAAATCAAAGAGGTGTTTCAATCTGAATTAGCTGTTTTTTGTTTTCATTGTTGTTTTTTCTATACAGGAGGATATCGACAAGTCTATAAAAGATATGTTTGGGCCGTTATTGGCCCGAACGCCCATTCGGCCCGTAGCCGAACCGGATGAAATATCGCCGTTGACGGCGTTCCTCTGCCTTCCGGCTGCTTCTTATATCACCGGCCAAGTAATTTATGTTGATGGTGGTTTCACCTCTTCTGCTTGAACTTCTCTTATTCGTATATTCCATTGTTTTCTAATTGTTAATTGTATCGGATAATATTGATATTAATATCGTAATGCATTTAGACAAACTATTGTAATTTTCGTGAGCTTATGGTGAACTACTATGACTCATATTGTAATAATATTGATTTATATTTGGTTCGTTGAAGTAAATATGACTCGTTTTGCCTTTTTAACTATTATACTAATATTTAATATTGATTTGTTTTCAGAAATAATAAATGTAACTTTTTAAAATTTATAGACTCATGACAATTTTATTTTTTATGTATTATCTATTTTAGGTAAAAAAAGAAAACAAGTCAACTTTAACAGTGTATTATTGGAGATTCTAGAAAGCTTTTTAGTTAGGGTGTGTTTGATAGTGAAGTTAGGATATAACAAGTTAGGATATAGAAGAGTAGGATATGAAAAGTTAAATAAACAAGAGAAATATTTTGTTGTTTGGTAGATAAAAAATAAAATCATATTCTTTAGATAAGTTACAAAATTACATATTTATCCTTATACAATCACTTTCTCATACTTTGGGCCTCCAAATCTCTCTCCTTTCCATTATTGTGTTCTTCTGCAATTCTTACTTCTTTCACTCCACTTCAATCTTCATCCAATCTAACAAATTGTTTCATCTCTCCCCACGCCAACTATTTTTGGAAAAATAGTCTTTATAGAAGTTCAATCATTTCTCCAACTGCAATTTGTTTATTAATTCGCCTACTTCACTTCACACTCCAAAAATTCCATCAGCAATGAGAGATGCAGTTTCCATGCCGGTGAATTTTCGTTAGAGGTCGCAATTCATCCGTCTTCAGTAAATCTTCATATCACAATTCATCGATATAAAATTTAAAAAAAAATCTTCAATTTTTTAAAATTTGCAGTAATCAAATCCAACAATTCATCCATTTTCAAAAATAAAATTGAATTGCATCCACAACTTCACAAATTCAGCCAATCTATCAACCAGTTCACCCAAATTAACAAAACCCCAAAATTGTTCTAACCATGGATTTTTAGATATGCTGACGAATCGATAAGACCATATGAGGCGACGACTAAGATAAGGAGGAAGCGAAACAGTGATTGAGGCGCGATAAGGAGGAGGCCGCGATGATGGCAGCAGGGATGGGGGCGACGACTTAGAGGTGGAGGGACGCAGTGGTTGCTGTGGGTTGCTGTGTAATGAAGGAGGTGCGGCCATGGCGGAAACTACGAAGAGAGAGAGGATGAGTTAGGGAATTATGGAAGAGAAGAGAGAGAGAGAGATCACGCAGAGTTAGAAGAGAGAGAGAGGATGGGTGAGGGAATTATGGAAGAGAAGGGAGAGATATAGGAGTTAAATGATGAGGGTAATTTTGGAATTATGTTGCTTAACACCTTACTGTTTCTCCGGGAAATATAAATTCAAGCATTTGGGCGGTTACAATTTCAAGACCATACAGTGTTTTAGAACGGGCCAACAAATTATAGCGGGCTGTCTCGCTTTTGTAACCAGCATACCAAACAACAAAATAAGCAAAAATACCTTTCCTATCTTGACAAAACATAGGTACCAAACACCCCCTTAACATACTACTTGACACGAGTATAACTATATTGTTGGATACTTGTATATTTGAATTCAAATACAAGTATGGTCCTAATTTAATAGGAGAATGTCACATTTGCATAAGTAGGGATCGACTTTGAACGGGCCAATAATACTGTGATCGATTGGTTAGGGTATTTGTCAACATACGTGGCTAGTCTAGAATAAGACAAAAGTTTATCCCATCTGAAGATGACCCAAGTACTATGGGACCCACTTCATTTAACGGGTCGGTGCTGCTGGGTCCATACTGTCTTCTGGCGGACTCATAATTATAGTTCTCATCCCGGGCCACTAATTAGAGAGATGGGTCAGGCTAGACACAGATTTCCTAATTAAAGTTTACCATTACAAAGTCTGTTTAATAGGCCCAAGCTGCATGATTATGCTCTTTCAAATCCAGCCCAAACAAGGCCCGCTTCATTTGTGTACTTAGTTCGGCCGAGGTCGGAATGCTTTTATGTCTCTTTTTTTGTCTCTATCAGACGCACAAAAGCATAACAATTTCCTCCGTGTCCTTTTTCGCACGTAGATTAAGAGGTAGTGTAAAAGTTAAAAAGGTAATGATCTTCTTACATTCTAAAGAATAACTTTTTGTCATTTTAAAAAATAAACTAATATTGATGGGGCAACCCAAAAAAGAAAACAAGTGATTTTAGCAGGAGGAAGGGAGTATATTTAGGGGTGAGCAAAATACCCGAAATCCGAATATCCGAACCGAACCAAACCGAAATTTCTAATTTGGTTCGGATTTTTCGGATCTACGGATCGGATCGGATCGGTTTTTTCGAGAATTTCGGATTTTTGGATCGGATCGGATCGGATAAATTTAAATCCGAACTAATCCGAAATCCGAAATATATTCATATATATATATTCTTATTATTAATTATAATAATATAACAATTACTTTAAATTTTCTAACCCTACCAATTTTCTAACCCTACTAATATATATATTCTTATTATTAAATATATTGATTGTAATGAATAGTT
>JAPKLX010000035.1:2080755-2132071 GCA_026898415.1 Leonotis leonurus | reverse complement strand
TATTCTTATTATTAAATATATTGATTGTAATGAATAGTTGGAACTTATAATTTGATAATTATGTTGCTATATAACTTTGTGGAATTGTGCTTGTTTGATCGATTAAGTTGCTTCATTTTTGTTAATATTCGGATTTTTAGGTGTTAAAAAAATTATTCTAGATTTTCGGATTTTATGTTCGGATTTTCAGTTTTTGAATTTTTTTTGAGATTTCGGATTTTTCGGATCGGATCGGACAAAAGTATAAAATTTTCGGATTCGGATTTTCGGATTTTCGGATTCGGATCGGATCGGATTTTGGCTTAAATTCGGATTTTCGGATTGGTTCGGATCGGGCCAAAATCCGAACCGAAATCCGAATGCTCACCCCTAAGTATATTATAGCATGAAAGGGTGCCTGAACAGCTTTATCAATGTGTAGGAAACCCTAATGACGTTTTGGTGAAGAAAAGAAAAATAATTCATTCGCTCATTCAAAGTGGTTTGGTTTGATTAAATTTGTGACAAACTTTTTATCAAATCAAATCAAATAATTGATGGTGTAATTTTTTTTGTTGAAGTTTTCAGATATAGTTAGGCCTCAGGACACATTCTCTTTCAAGGCCCAAAAACCCCATCCCAAGTTGGGCTTGAGCCATGGAGGATGGGTTGAAGCCAGAATCTCAAATAAAAAGTATTTAAATCAATTTAAATGGAACTAAATCGCTAAGTGCATGATTGAACTTATTAAATTCTACGTTGTTAGTTAGTTTAGTTGCATATAAATGTCGTTTGATTAGATATTATCTTTCCTAATTTGGAGCTTCTCGCAAAAGACAACTATCTTTTTCTTAATTTGGAGCTTCTCGTAAAAGACAATTATTTTTTTTTATGTGGAGTTGATTCGAACTCAATACCTTTCATTACAAATCATATTATGAGTCAATAGAGTAATAAAATAAGTTGGAACATTAAACAATTCATAATATACATGTACAAACTGAATTTATTTAGTACTAAAAATTTGTCCTATTTGACCAGGGTATATTATTGTTTTTAATATTTAATACTAATAATATAATTAATTTGTATAATTGATAAATTCAAAACTAACATATATTAACTTCGTCCCACTTATTTAAATAAATTTTCCTTTTTAAGTTATCTCACTTATTTAGACACATTTCTTTATTTAGCAAATTTTAAAACACAAATCATGTTTTTCAAAAGCTATCACAACTAAATATACTATAATAAAATCTCACCAAATAAGGAATAAATCAATTATATATATATAATAATTATTACATTTTTAATACTTTAATTTAAAAATCAATTAATTTTAACCATCAATTTTGATAAAGTAAACATCCCAAGTTTAATATAATTAACACGTGTGAAACTAATTATATTTGATCTCTTGACTACCCCTATATATAGGGGTAGGATCCGGTGAGAACCAATTCTTATATAAGAACTAAAACTTATGCATGATACACATTATTTTGATGCATTACACGCATAATCTTATTGCATAAGTTGATGATGTATTTTTATTCATTAACCAATGCATTATAATTTCAATGCACTCTATGTATAAATTTGATGCATATTTAATCTGGACCATAGATTTTACACATATATATATATATATAGCTGGGTCATATTAAAAAAATATATATATGTACGAGAAACGAGTAAGAATCTAAGTTGTCACCAATGCACAAGCAATGACTAATATTAATTGAATTTAATTTAAATAATTTTCATCACTATTGAAGTATGAAAGTTCCTTAAATGGAATTTAATTTGGAATGAAAATTATAGCCATTGATTTATTAAAAATATAGATGATTGAATTTTATTTTTTTTTGTTTTTCACATAAGTTTTTCAATAAAAATTAATTTGCAGTTAGATATTTTATTAGTTTTAATTTTTACAGTGCATCGCACGGGTGCACAAACTAGTAAATATCAATATATTAAACTCAAATCAAATAATCATGCATAACCAATTAAATCGAAAAGTAGCAAATTAGTTCCTAAAGCAGATACCCCTGTAGCGAATAGATCCTTATGATAAAGTTTTGCTTAAATTCATCCTCAACGTTTACAAAGTGCTGCAATTAAGCCATCGTAATTAACGGACAACTAACGTCGTCTTATTATTCTCACAAGCATTTCATCTCACAGTTTGTGTGTGTGCGTCATATTATTCTCACAGGCACTTCCTGTGGAGCTCAGCGTGAAGAGGTTGAGAAGATCAGTCAGGTTCCCAGTGAGGTGGAGCTGGAGGTGAAGCACATGCGTATATCGAACCCGCCATCGTCGGAAGTGACAAGTGAAGTTGATGTGGCTACGGAATATCTCAAGTTCAGGATAACTTCCGTTTGTGGCCGGAGAAGAGATATGGAAGACGCTATTTCCATTCGCCTCCTCTTTTCCAATTCAAATCCTAATTTTCCCAGCGGGATGCATTTCTTCTGCGTCTACAATGACCATGGCTGCTCGCATGTGAAATTCATGTTCTTACTTAGATATTCATCGTATTATTAATTTTGCATAAATTAGGAGTAGGTGAGTGAATCAGATTTGTTTCAAATGATTAATTGCAAGTGACGATGATGTGCATAGATAGGATGCACAAAATCGTGATAGACGAGCTCCAAACTAGGTGAACGTATATATCATTTCAATACATGACACACGCACACAAAATGTTCGATGAAATGCTTGTCAGAATAATATGATGGTGTTAGTTGCATCACTTTGTAAACGTTGAAGGTGAATTTAAACAAAATCTTACCACAAGGATTTATAGGGGGCCTGCCTTAAACGCTAATGTGCTACTTTTCCCTTAAATCAATCAAAACCATTCAGTGCGGAATTATTATATATGGATGTAACTTAAAATCTTAGGCGTGATTTAGTTTTCAATCATATCCAAGAATTCTATTTAGGATATGATGATAAGATGGTGAATGAAATATACATGATCAATGATTCATATAATAGTTCCATTCCATCCACTTAAATGCCAGCGCACATGAGACAAAGTTGAGATAGATAGATTGATGGGTAAAATTTGAGATTAGAGAGCTACTAATTACTTGACTTACATATGTAGATCGTAATCACCACCAGCCGAAGGTATAACATTATCTTCATAAACTACAATTACTATGTTTTTGGCCTACAACGGTAGGTAGGTGACAACAACGATATATTTGAGGCCATATGCATGTAACATACTAACATGTACGTAAAATACTATGTGATATATGTTATATATATATATATATAAATCCCCTGTCCCCTTACTAACTGAATGTTCCAACAAAATTAACAGACACTAATATTGCAACCAAGATGTCTAGTAAGAACAAGATCATGTTTGCATTGATCATGGGCTTTGCACTTTGCTGCTACCTCACCACCACCACCACCACCAACCCAGTAGCTTTCACTAAAATCGCCGTTTCCTCGACACACACCTCCGCCGTGCATCCTGCCTCCGGCGGGTGGTGGTTCCCTGAAGTCGGTGGTATGATCTCAAAACGACACAGGAGGCTCCAATCATGTAACTCTGGGTGTCAGTGTGGTTGCTGTGGTGGGATCTGCAATGCTTGCTGCGAAGCACTCAATCGAAACGGCACCGTATGATCTTCCCATCTGACACGTCATCCTTTCTTTTCTCTTTTTCTTTTATTACCGTCGTCTGCTGTAATAACATAGTGTCACCAAATGCGCTTGGCTTATATGCAAGAATGTTGCTTCGGATCTTGGTCTGGGAACATAATTAAGTCAAGGAATAAACTACTGTGCCTTTCTTACATTTTCCAACTTTTATTATTTGGATTTGAGGAATTCAAGGTGCATCTCAAGAATTGTTTATGCAATAAAACAAGTGACCTATATCGAGATCTCAATGGTAAGCAATAAATATTCAAACCTTCATACTACTTCAATTAATAATACACCATGCATGTTTCTAGGTACACCTCACAAGCCACAATAATACATTAGATTTTCCTACAAATTCTATGAGCTCAGCTTAATTTAAGCAACATTGAAACTCTGATTTCTGTCGTCCAAATACCATCTTCCCAGACGCGCTGAAGTTTTTGATACCTACAAAACACATTAATAAATTTCCAACACTTGTATTTTTATTTTGTTTTTTCAAATAAAATGGAATTGTACGTACCTCTTGATCCCAATTAGTTCTCCATATGATGTAGGTAAGTGAGAGTGTCTGAGCCCCTACACCGCAGCTCATCCCGATCCATATACCCTGCAACCAAACTCAAACTCAAACTCTTGACCGTCTTTTTCAAATAAGTGTGCTTTATTGACCAAATGTGTCTAAATAAATGGGACCGATGAAGTAGTATTTTATTCTGGACATTAGTTATGAATTATTTCCGAACTACATACCTTTACTTGAAGACCAACCACGTATCCAAGAACAGCCCCGATTGGCAGTCCGATTAGATAGAAGCAAACTAGATTCAGAACTGCAACTTTTGTTTGTAGACCTGATCCCACAGCCACACCTACACCCGGAACATTAGCCAATTAACATAAATTTTTGTGAAAAGAATGGCATTTACATGCATCAAAATTTGTTAGCAAGAAGTAAGTCATTAAGGAACAAGGTACATATTAGAACCTGATAGCACTGGAAAAATGCTGCCAAGAAACACAGTGAGAGCAAGCAGAGGAGATAGATGAGCCACACTCTCCACCACTTCCTCCTCATTTGTGAACAAATATCCTATTTTCTCGCTATACACCAAGCACAAGATCGATATCAACGTTCCTATTGCAACTGAACTTCCCATCACTACTTTGATAGAGAACTTCACTGCTCTCGCGTCGCCTCTGCCTAGCTCATTCGCCACCCGCACGCTGTTCCAAACAATCCAAAATGAATCCAACCTTTTCATTTTGAAATAAAGAAGCGAAGCCAGAAGTTAAAAGTGTACTTGTGTTATTACCATGCAGCACCCATGAAGCCAAGGGTGATATTGATTATACAGCCAGAGATATTAAGGCTGGAAAACAGATTCAAATTTTCACTCGTTAGAGGTTTCGATTCTTCAACAAGACGAAAAATAAAACTATGTTGTTTAGAGGGCCTAATGTAATTACCAGATGGAGAAGGCAGATATTGCAACTTGTGCATTTTCGACATATCCGGCCAGTAACACCAAAATCGCGTAGTACCATAACTCAAGACTATACGATAAAATAGTGAATGCAGCACGCATCAAAAACGGAAAGAAGACGAAGAAGAAGAAACAGAAAACGACATGAATGTAAGAGAGGACTTACCAAATCATCAAACCAGATGATACAGAGAGTTTCACAACTGGCCATAAGTCCTTCACTGCAGCTAAACTAAATCCTTTCCACGTCTCCGGGCACCAGCCCCCAAAAATGTACACGAATTCCCCCAAAACAACAAACCACGAAGATATGCATAATGCAGCCATGGCACCAGCAAGTCCATAATCAAGAACGTAAACGAAAAGCCAAGACAAAAGAATGTGAACGGCAAACTGCAGAGCTGAGAGCCATGCAATGATGGTGTTCTTCTGCTGTGCTTGTAGGTACATTTGCACAGTCAAGCTAAAGATCATGCCAATGAGGAACGGGATGAACCACAGAGAGATAGCACCAGCAGATTTCGCGATTCCTTCTTCCTGGCCAAGTATGTTGAAAATTTGTCCACCAAAGATCAAAATAGGAAGTAAAATAGTTAGTGTAATGAAATCAATGATCCAAGATCTTTGCAGGTAGATTCCCATCATATGATACTGTTTAGCTCCAAACGCCTGCCCACAAAGAGTCTCTGTTGCACTCGACATTCCAAGCTGTAAAAACCATACTAATCCTCTGAGAATTTGACTTCCCTTAATATAGTTAATAATATTAAATAAGTTCTGTTCTTACCAGTATGCCATTCATAAAGCGAACGCTTAGTGTTTGAACAAGAGCATAACCAGCAAGATCCACTGCACTAATATGTCCCACGAAAGACTGAGTAACAACAATGATTCCAAATGAACTCACTCTTGAAATCACACTAGGCATTGCAACCCTCCATATCTTCTTCGATTCTGCACAAATTCTTCTTTTCAAATCACCGCCTTCTTGGTCTGCGTTTGAACTAAGTAGGCTTTCTTGAAAGCTGCCTTTATCCATGGTAAGTACTAAGAACGATAAATCCCTTTTTTCTCTCAAGACTCAAGAGTCAAGAGCATTCTGCACTGGTAACTTACCTCAATATATAAAGGGCTCTCCTTGTATTTTCCTCAACTCTCAGATTTGAGTAGAGAGTGCTATTCATTTGTAATTAATTTGGTTTTCATTTCTAAAAAAAATTAGTCATGATTAACTTCGCTGCTACTTTCTGACATTTCCACACAACATGGGGTCTGCTCCTATGATTTGTTAATTTCTTGTCTTTATTCATGACACGTTGTAGCTGAGCCACAGCCAAGTCAAGAGGAGCTTAAGCCCACCCAGCCTTTATTATATAGATTATTCCTATACTTTTAAATATAAATTATGACTACAAACTTATATCAACAAAAGCAAAATTGAATGACTACTGACAGAGAAATCTGGCTATTCGAGCAGGAAATTAACCAAGTTTTGATGAACACGTAACCTGTTCTTGATAAAGAAAATTTCAATCTTGATGCATGATGAGTCAGGATTTCTGTTTCAAGAGCCTGATAGTAACATAACGATGCAAGTAGAGGTAATTTAACAAACTTTCAAAGTAAAATTAGAATTTGATTATAGAGTTGATAAGGTTGTCCAATAAATATCACATTCAAAATCATTAGTATAAAAAAATCACAACTTATTCAAATTCAAATTTACAAGAAAATAATACAACATAACATGTCACATTGAAATTGAGAGTTTCCTTCATATTTTTTCAGCTCAAGCAATAATTGATCTCAACTTTTTCTCATTTGAGGAGTCCAAATACCATCTTCCTAGCCTAGCAGAAGTTTTTGTTACCTACAAAACAACAAAAGTTTTTTATATATTAAATAACTAATGCAACCAAACACATTAAACTACCACTCTTTTACCTAACTTTTATTCTTCAAAATCATACCTCTTGATCCCAATTTGTTCTCCATATCATGTAGCTGAGTGAAAGAGTCTGAGCCACCACTCCGCAGTTCATCCCGACCCATATGCCCTACAAAGAAAATGGAAGTCTCGTTCATCTAACATTCGTTGATTACGATCAACTCATTCCGTACTATGTACCTTTACTTGAAGACCAACCGCATAGCCAAGAACAACCCCAATTGGTAGACCGATTGCGTAGAAGCAAACTAGATTTATAACTGCAACTTTTGTTTGTAGACCTGATCCCACAGCCACACCTGCACCAAATCAAACCAGTAGCCAATTAAGAGAAAAAAATATGAAAGAAGAAGAAGCTATCTGCCTTAAATTTATTAGTATGAATTAAGTAAAGAATAGACGTAGAGTTAACCTGATAGTATAGGAAAAGTGCTACCAAGAAACATAGTAAGTGCAAGCAAAAGAGAGAGATCAGACACAGTGTTCACCACTTCCTCATCGTTCGTGAAAAGATATCCGAGTTTCTTGCTAAAAATCAAGCATAAACTCGATATCATCGATCCTATTGCAACAGAACTTCCCATCACAACTTTGATGGAAAACTTCACAGCTTTAGCATCACCTCTGCCTAGCTCATTCGCCACTCGCACGCTGTTAAAGAACATGGATTTTCTGTCTTAAAATGAAACAAGATCTATTAAGGGTTTCTGGTTTTTTGCATGATTGAGGTCTTGTACCATGCAGCACCCATAATGCCAAGGGTGATCATTAATGTCCAGCTATAAATGTTAAGGCTGAAAGACAAAGAAAAGAAAGAAAGATTCACATTGAATCAGTAAGTTGCTGCGTTTTTTCAACTAATGAAAATACAATACTATTTTGATGAGGGGATTGCCATATAGAGAAGGCAGATATTGCAACTTCTGCATTCTTCACATATCCAGCCAGCAAAACCAGAACCGCATAATACCAGAATTCAAGACTACAACATGAGCAAACACAATCACATTTTAGCTTCTCATAGGCCTAACTGAAGAGGTATATGCATATATATAGATGGATAGATATAGATATTGTTACCAGATCATTAAACCAGATGATATAGAGAGTTTCGCGACCGGCCACAGATCCCTCAACGCAGCCAAATCGAAGCCCTTCCACGTGTCGGGGCACCATCCGCCAAAAACATATACAAATTCTCCAAAAACAATAAACCATGAAGAAATGCACAAAGCAGCCATGGCACCACCTACTCCAAAATCCACAACATAAACAAAAAACCAAGAACACAAGACATGGATAAGGAACTGCAGAGCTGCAAGCCATGCAACAACCATGTTCTTCTGCTGTGCTTGCAAGTACATCTGCATAGTCAAGCTAAAGTTGAGGCTCATCATAAACGGAATAAACCATAGAGAGATTGACCCTGCGGAATTGGAAACCCCTTCTCCCTGGCCAAGTAGGGCGAATATTTGCGTGCCGAAGATGAAAATAGGAAGTAAAATTGCTAGCGTGAGGAACTCGATGATCCACGAACGTTGCAGGTAGATTCCCATCATGCTATACTGCTTTGCCCCAAATGCTTGGCCACACAGAGTCTCTGTTGCACTCGACATTCCAATCTACGAAAGATTAAGACAAAAGATACTTGTCAAAACAGAATCTTTTGAGTCAAGTAGCTAGGGAGTGAGTTAGTTAAGGTAGTTACGAGTATGCCGTTGACGAAACGGACGCTTATGGTTTGGACAAGGGCATAGCTAGCAAGATCAACAGAGCTAATGTGTCCCATAAATGATTGAGTAACAACAATGGTTCCAAATGAGCTGACTCTTGAAATCACACTAGGCATTGCGACCCTCCATATCTTCTTGGATTCTTCGACAACCCTTCCTCTGAGATTTCCACCTTCTTGCTCTGGCTTTGATGAGAGGAGGTGCTCTTGTGTGCTACTGTTTTCCATGGCTAGCTATGGAAGCTTGACTTCACAGTGAGAGCATATACTAATGAAAAGAGGCTAGGTAGTTTGTTCTGTTGGATAGGTTTTTTGCAGTTAGAGAATCAATCACCTTAGAAAAGTAAAGGACATTAAATTGCCAGGAGTTGGTTTAATTTATGGAATCTAATAAATAGATATGTAAATGGTTTGGTTATTTGGTGATAGTGAGATGAGGAAGAATTGGAGAATATATTCCGGAAGTGTTAATTACATTGATTAGTGAGAGTGGTGATAGCAGCTCCATGAAGACAAAGATGGACTCTTGTTTCTTCCACTATTGTTAAATATTACTCCACTCCATTAAATAGTGTAGATCTACAATACTACACCTCAAAAGCAGAAGATCTACTATACTTTAATTAGTAAATGTTTGGGTATGGTGGGGTCACTCTTGGAGTGGGTCTTTATTATTAAATTTTGGATTAATGTCTCTAAGGTCCACCTGGGTGAACTTGTAGGCAAAAAAAACCACCATTTTTTCTCATTGTCAACTAGGTTCATTCTAATGCACTTTTGTTCAATTAAACCCAAAATATTGATGTGGTTTCACGTTTTTAACCTTAGTATATTAATTATATTTTTTAATTTTTTATTTATGGGAATATCAATAACGATTGCAGAAAATCATATGCGAATCAAATTTTTGCATGATTCGCCGTCCATTATGCGGAATCCGGCGACCGGCTACCAGCAGCTGCTGCCGGTGACCGGCGACTGGCGGCAACGGCAACGAGGCAAAGGGTGGTGGCAGAGGGAGAGAGAGAAAAAGAGAGAGAGAGAGATGCATAATGAACCACCATCTAGCTTGATGAAATGAACCATTACATCAGATATTGTGAACCATAAGAACAGAGAGATGCATAATGAACCATCAGTACAGAGGTAATGAACCATCTAGCTTGATGACATGAATCATTACATCTGCCCTTACACACCATAAGAACAGAGGTAATGAACCATCAGCACATAAGTAATGAACCATCTAGTTTGAAATCCAAAACCATTACTGTTTTCATTCGGTTGTGAAATATAATCTCCAGCGATAACTGTTTTCATGGATGTATATATATCTGCCCTTGCACAATCTCCTCCTCTCCTCGCTGTCGTCGACGGCGGAGGTGTTACTATCACTAGCAGAGGAAGATTGGGTCCTGGCGACGGCGAGGGATGGCAGAGACGAGCGATCGAAAGCGTAGATAAGGAGATACCAGAAGACGAAAATAGTGCAAGAAACGATCCAGAATTTTTTGAGTGATCTAGGAGTCTCCATGGCTCTTCTAGAGGGTGCGACTGAGTGAGAGAAAGAGAGAGGGGGGAAGAAATTTTTTGAGATCTGGGAGTCTCCATGGCTCTTCTAGAGGGTGCGGCTGAGTGAGAGAGATAGAGGGGGGAAGAAGGAGGGAGTACTTTTTTGTCCATTCACTTGTAATTTGGGGCTCTACAATAATACGTTTTTTTGATGGTTTTTTTTGCCCAACATTTGGTCATAATGGACCGGCCCGTCTTTTTCCCTTAAATTTTTAATGTTAATAGTTTTATCTCATTCAAATTCGTTCCAAATTCTATAAATCACTTATATGTTTTTTATCAAACAGAACCAATTTTTTTAGTTTAATAATGCTAAAATTTATTATTTTATTTGAAACTATACCCTTAACAAAATTAATTGAATTTGTTTCGAAATTTTATGAACGTTTTTCATTTATTTGTTTTGAAATTTTATGAATGTACTAGCTCGTACGAATACTATGAATATTATGAATACACCGACTTCAAAGACTTTCTATATACACATTAGAGTTAAATCATTGTAAAAAGAAAGAAAATCAACTTTTGAGTCGAATCTTGAAGAAGATTCAAATAATATAATCCTCTATTGGCGAAGCTTAGCTATTGGGGAGAAACACGTTAGATCTACTAAAGAGCTATCAACGAATTCCTTAACAGTCGGAAGAATACTTTTATCCCATTTTTTTACCAGAGGGAGAGGGAAAATACAATCAAGTGAAATGGAGGCTCATCTTCGAATTCAATTCTCGACTGTGCTAACGATCTGATCTATCATCCTTAACAAAAAGGTCTAAGTCCGAACAAGAAGCGAGAAAAACTTATTTTAAGGCAAATTTAGGTGGCAGGGTTATTTATCCAATTACTATTGTGAAGTTGTTAATTTATACTCTCATGTCCCACTCAGTTTGACACAATTCTCTTATTTGGACGTCCCACTAAGTTTGACACAATTCTCTTACTTGGACGTCCCACTAAGTTTGAAACATTCTTAAAATAGTAAAAATTATCCCTTTAAAAAGTTATGGACTCTACTACCTTTATCACTCAATTACTATTTTGTTTAGTGTTTACTATACTATTTGGAGTCAATCATGTTTGGATGATAAATGACCATGTTTTTAGCTTTATGCACATCTCTTCAATCTAAGCATAATCTAATGTATTTATTTCTTAGATTGATATATTGTGTGTGCTTTTCCTTCATTAATAAATTTATTTATAAGAAAAACTCAACACACTTTGTCATCTATCATCTATGTGCACCAAATGTGAAGACACATCCTAAATCTGCTAATAATAGATGTCATTTGTTGGATAAGGTTCGATGTTGTTGTATCTCTTCCATCTTAAAATTGATTTTTCTTTGTTGGTTATTGTATTCTATAAGCTACATTCATATTTGAAATAGGTTTTCTTTTTTTATTTTCATTCACGAAAATTAGTTGTAAATGACAAATATATGATGGAAGTAGATTTAATCCAAGTCTCCAATCATAAAATATTAAATTCAAACTTACAACAACATAAGACCAATACCTAATCCAGATGATATAAAATAATTAATTACACAATCATGTAGTATTATTTTCCTTCATAATTTATTGAAGCTCAAGCAAGAACTGATCTTAGCTTTTGCTCAGTAGAGTCCATGTACCATTTTCCCAGTCTTGCACTAGTTTTCGTTACCTACAAAAGAAAACCCAATATAATTACCAGTATATATATATATAACTAATTCAACCAATCATTTCATTTAACACAGTATTAACCTATGTTTGGTACTTAAATTATGATATATACTCATATGATGATAATTACCTTATAAGTATAGAGTAATTATCATGAGATAAGTATCATAGTCTTAGATACCAAATTATATATACCTCTTGATCCCAATTAGTTCTCCATATCATATAACTAAGGGAAGCGGTCTGAGCCACGACTCCGCAGTTCATCCCCACCCATAAACCCTACAAGCAAACTCGAAATCTCAATCATCGATTCGTTTCAAAATAATACTCCCGTAATCAATTAATTCCGTACGACATACTTTTACTTGAAGACCAACTGCGTATCCAAGAACAACCCCAATTGGTAGTCCGATTGCATAGAAGCAAACTAGATTTATAACTGCAACTCTTGTTTGCAGACCTGATCCCACAGCCACACCTGCACCATATCATAAACACTAGCCAATTCATAAGAAGAAGAAAAGAAGTCATCTGCATCATATTCATATATATAGTAGCAAGAATGAATGAATGAATAAGAAAATGAACCTGATAGAACAGGATAAATGCTACCAAGAAACACAGTGAGTCCAAGCAAAAGAGAGAGATCAGCCACAGTCTCCACCACTTCCTCATCGTTCGAGAACAGATATCCGAGTTTCTTGCTATAAATCAAGCACAAACTCGATATCAACAATCCTATTGCAACTGAGCTTCCCATCACAACTTTGATAGAAAACTTCACAGCTTTAGCATCACCTCTGCCTAGCTCATTCGCCACTCGAACACTGTTAAAAAACATCGATTTTTTGTGTTAAAATGAAAAAAAAGAAAAAAGAAAAAAGAAGGAACTATTAAGGGCTTCTGATGCATGATTGAGGTCTTGTACCATGCAGCACCCATAATGCCAAGGCTGATCATTAGTGTCCACCCAAAGATGTTAATGCTGAAAAAAAGAAAAGAAAAGATTCAAGGCTCTGTTTCTTAACTAAATGAAAAACAATACTAGTAATAATATTAGTACTATTTTGATGAAGGGATTAACTACCATATAGAGAAGGCAGATATTGCAACTTCTGCATTCTTCATATATCCAGCCAGTAAAACCAGAACAGCAAAATACCATAATTCCAGACTACAATATGAGCAACCAAAATCACATTTTAATTAGCTTCTCATAGCCTAATTCAACAGAGTATCATATTAATTATATATGCATATATATGTTACCAGATCATCAAACCAGAAGATACAGAGAGTTTCACAACAGGCCACAAGTCCTTGGCTGCAGCCAAATCGAAGCCCTTCCACGTGTCGGGGCACCATCCGCCGAAAACATACACAAACTCTCCTAAAACAATAAACCATGAAGAAATGCACAATGCAGCCATGGCACCACCTACTCCAAAATCCACAACATAAACAAAAAACCAAGAACACAAGACATGGATAAGGAACTGCAGAGCTGCAAGCCATGCAACGACCATGTTCTTCTGCTGTGCTTGCAAGTACATCTGCACTGTCAAGCTAAAGTTGAGGCTGATCACGAAAGGAATAAACCACAGAGAGATTAGCCCCGCCGAGTTTGAAATCCTTTCTTCCTGGCCAAGAAGGTTAAAAATCTGCTCGCCAAAGATGAAAATGGGAAGTAAAATTGCTAGTGTGAGGAAAACAATGATCCAAGAACGTTGCAGGTAGATTCCCATCATGTTATACTGCTTTGCTCCAAATGCTTGCCCACAGAGAGTCTCTGTTGCACTCGACATTCCAATCTATGAAAGATTAAGACAAAAGATACTTGTCAAAACATAATCTTTTGAATCAAGTAGCTAGGGAGTGAGTTAGTTAAGTTAGTTACGAGTATGCCGTTGACGAATCGGACGCTTATGGTTTGGACAAGGGCATAGCTAGCAAGATCCACAGCGCTAATGTGTCCCATAAATGATTGAGTAACAACAATGGTTCCAAATGAGCTAACTCTCGAAATCACACTAGGCATGGCAACCCTCCATATCTTCTTGGATTCTTCTACAACCCTTCCTCTCAAATTTCCACCTTCTTGCTCTGGGTTTGATGAGAGGAGGTGCTCTTGTGTGCTACTGTTTTCCATGGCTGTGGAAACTTGAGTTCACAGTAATTAAGAGGATATACTATTAAATAGTATTAATAGGAAAGGAGCAAGGTAGTTTATTGGATAGGTTTTTCGCAGATAGAGAATCACCTCAGAAAAGTAAAGGTCTTTAAATTGCCATGATTTTATGTTTTTTTTTCCTTTCTTTAAGGAAATACTACGTCAATGATTTCGATTAGATAGATTGTAATGGAATTGGGAAGAGGTAGAAGAATCTTAGTATATATTCTGATGATAGCAGATCTATCAAGACAAGACAAAGATGGGTCCTCTTAAAGTTTTCTCCTCCATTCACTGCTCAGTGAAGACTGAAGAGGCACATTTAACAGCGACAATTAGAGAGAGGGAGAGAGAAGAAGAAATTAGCAAAATTTGATTGAAAAAATGTTCGTAGATATTGAAAGACGACAAACTTATCTTGCTCCATCCAAGAAACATGCATACCGAATAAGATCGTGTATTGCCAAACTTTTTAACATTTTTTATATCATTAAAAGATGCCACACTATTAAATAAGTTGATTTTTAATGTTCATCTCACTCCATACTCTATCAAATTACAAACTTTTTAAAATAATTTAATGGAGAGATTTCAAGATTAATTGTTGATAACTTCATAAATGTAAGCTCCACCACGCGATAATAATATATATATATATAATAAAAAAGAGGTCCCACCGAGACTTGAACTCGGGTTACTGGATTCAGAGTTCAATGTCCTAACCACTAGACCATGGGACCGATGACGTCGGCTAGAAGCTTTTCATCTTATATAAATCATGTCCCAACAACCAAAAATTTAAGGCAAACTTTTCAATCTTGTCCATGCTACTTTATCATACAATATGGCAAAAATAGCCAAAGAATAAAGGTTGCGCCTAAAATTATTGAAAACAAATCCATAAAAAATTCCATGCAATAATTTTGGAAATCAAAAGGTACCCCACCACCATCATTAAATCAAAGACTTGAATGATCAGAATAGCATCTGCATATTATTATCTTGTGTAGGCCAAACTATTTCAAGTTCCACCTCCTTAGACGCGCTCTAGTATTCAATACCTGTCCCATTTTCAATATAAAAGGAACCATTAACTAATATAACCAACTCATCATTTGCATGTCTTAAATTGAAAATTAATTTACACTTTTACCTCTCTTTCCCAATCCGTTCTCCAAATCAAGAAGCTCAGAGCAAATGTCTCAGCCAAAACTCCACAGGTTAGCCCCATCCATATCCCCTTTCATTGCACACCAAGACAAGTTATAATAGCAGAGGAAAAGGAAAACACCACTTGTTTATGACTGGTTTGTTGCATTACCTTTACTTGAAGATGAAGCACATATCCAAGAACAACTCCAATTGGCAATCCAATTGCATAGAAGCAAACCAGATTAATGATGGCGACCTTCGTCTGCAGACCCGATCCTACAGCCACACCTGCCAAACGAGAAGTCTCAAGAAACACGAACAATCTGTAGAGCTTACGAGAGAGGCAAACGCAAACTAACCCGAAAGGACCGGATAGATGCTAGCAAGGAACACTGTGAATGCAAGAAGAACTGATAGATCAGAGATTGTGGACGCGACTGCCTCATCGCTTGTGAAGAGATAGCTTATGCTTCTGCTGAATACCAAGAAGAGAACAAAAAAGAATATCCCTATTGAAGCTGAAGTGCTCATCAACACTTTAATTGAGAATTTCACAGCCTTGGCATCTCCTCTCCCAAGCTCATTCGCAACGCGAACACTGTTGCATTGCAAGAGATTGTTTCATTGCAGAGAAAGAAAATGGTGAAAGTGGAAATATTTAGGAAGAAATCTTACCATGCAGCACCCATTAGGCCAAGAATGATCATGATTATCCAAGAAGCCACATTGAGGCTGCAAAACTTCAACTTCAGTCAGTACTGATCTTGAAGTGCATGAAACTAAAACAGATTGATTGTATAATAATTACCAAATGGAGAATGCAGAAATTGCAACTTGTGCATCTTTCATGTAACCAGCAAGCAAAACCAGAATTGCATAGTACCATATCTCCAAACTGCAAGAAACAGAGATCCCATAAGGTAATAAAGAAAAACTGCTGTAACAAACAACACAATTGAGAGAGAAAGAGATGATTTACCACATCATCACACCAGATGAAACAGAGAGTTTCACAACAGGCCACAAGTCCTTCACTGCTGCTATACTGAACCCTTTCCACGACTCCGGGCACCAACCCCCAAACACATACACAAATTCCCCCATAACAAGAAACCACGAAGATATACATAATGCAGCCATGGCACCAGTCACTCCAAAGTCCAAAACATAAACAAAAAGCCATGAACACATAATGTGGATGGCGAACTGCAGAGATGATAGCCACGCGATGATTATGTTCTTCTGCTGTGCTTGCAAGTACATTTGTATCGTCATGCCAAAGACCAGGCTGACGATGTATGGAATGAACCACAGAGAAATATAACCTCCAGATTTTGCAATCTCTTCACCTTGGCCTAGAAGGTTGAAGATTGGCGTTGCAAAGATGAAAACCGGAAGGAATATAGTTAGTGTTATGAGATCAATGAGCCATGATCTTTGCAGGTAAACTCCCATCATATGATACTGTTTAGCTCCAAATGCTTGTCCACACAGAGTCTCTGTTGCACTCGACATTCCAATCTGTCAACACCAAATATATTCTACTCTCAATATCATAATCAACCAAGAAGGATCACTTCTCTCTCTTTCCTCCATCATAAATTCATAATCAACATAATTGCATGAAAACTTTTATGTCTTTACAACATATATATATATATGTACTATATAGTACAGTATACTAGTATAGCATACCAGTATGCCATTGATGAACCGCACGCTTATGGTTTGGACAAGAGCATAACCAGCAAGATCTACGGCGTTGATGTGGCCCATAAACGACTGCGTTACGACTATAGTTCCGAACGAAGTCACTCTTGCAACCACACTTGGCGTCGCCACCCTCCATATCTTCTTCGATTCTTCACAAATTCTTGCTCTCAAATCACCTGGCTTTTCTTCTGCGTTTGGAATCAGTAGACTTTCTTGTATGCTGTGATCATCCATTGTTGGTGCAAAATATCAAGAAATGGCATATTAAGTAACATTCCTTCTGTATTAAATTCATCATCAAATAAGGAAGGCCGCGTCGTACCCCACTTCACCATGTCAGCATGTGCACATCGTTTTTTATGTAAAGCTTACTGGTCTTCTTTCTTTAATTTCCTTTTCGTTTTCATATTACAGACACCATGATCATGATTAGCGAACTGACGGATATTGTTATTTTTCTTGAAATTTCAGAAATTGATAAATAATTGAACTATCGACGAAGTGGTCTCCACTGGAGAACTTGGTATAATTTTCAAAGGGAAAGTAGTGGAGACAAATACGAAAGTTCAAAAAAAGTGGTTAGGAAAGTTACAAAAACACAACTAAAAAGAACAAAAAGGTCACGCATATTTCATGTTTCTCTATTTAAAGTTCTACGTTTTAATATAAAGTTTACTGGTTTTTTTTCTTTTATTTCCTTTTCATTTTCATATTATAGAAATTGATAAATTATTGAACTATCGATAGAGTGGTCTCCACGTGATAGAATGAAGACAAATACGAAACTTCAATATTTAAAGTTACGCATTTTTCATGTTTCAATATTTAAAAGTCTAAAAAGAACAAAAAGTTACGCATTTTTCATGTTTCTATATTTAAAGTTTACTATTTATAAATTAGTTTTAAAATAAGATTAATTACACTAAAACTTATCAACTTTTCACTAATTCCGTTTTTTTTTCCATCAACTATGCATCACATTCAATCTATCTTGAACTTTCCCTTCTGTTCAATTTTACCATGCTTTTTCAAATCTTAAAATTGGTGTCAGATATGAATGGAATCTAAACGATGTCATTGAGAAATACTCACTCCGTCCATGATTTTTCTTCCTATTTTACCATTTTGGTCTGTTCACCAAGTTTCTTTCCACTTTCTTTCTATTTTTGACAATTCTTTACTCCACTCACAACTCAACACATCATCAATAATGTGGGCTTCATTCTCCACTAACTGCACATTACTCGATCAATATATATAATCATTAATGTGAGCCTCTTATTTCACTCACTACTCTATACACTTTACACATCATTAATAAAGTAGACATCATTCTCCACTAACTATACAACCATCAATACATTTTACCCTTTACCAATTAAGTCAACACAATTTATTAAAACTCGTGTCGGGTCAAATTGGAAAGAAAGATCGTGGATAGAGGGAATATCTAATTAAGAATGAAAACGATGTCGTCTAAAGAACTACATCAGAGCTTAAATGTCAAAGCAAAATGATGCCTAATTAATACTTAAAAATAATGAATTTTAATTAACATTTATGACTTTTGTTTGGAAGATTAACACGACTATATACCTTGGATAGAATTAATTGTATGACACATGAACTAATTTTGTGACATTCTAGTACTATCTAGTAGAGCTGTCAAAATTAGTCCGAAATGATTCGGTCCACCCGTAAATAGGGTCGGATTGAGCTCAAAATATAAAAGCCTAAAAAATTTCAGGCCAAACTAGCCCGGTCCATTGGCCCGGTGGGCTTCGGGCCAATTTGGTCTGCCTATACTTTTATTATTAATTTAACTTTTTCACAATATTTATTATACATTGTTCTCATACTTATTATATTTTCAATATCTTATAATTTATTTATGAAAATATTTTTATACCATTTAAAAGTATTACTACATTTTATTTGATTATACAAACTTATTTTTGTAATCTAATTAATATTAAAATAAAATAACAAATCTGTATTAACTATAATAATATATTATATTTATATTTTGATGTTATCTTTTTATTTTATTTTGGGTCAACCCAACCCGACTCGTAATATTATAATGGCCCGGTGGGCTGGACCGGGCTGGCCCGACCTGGACAGTTTGACAACTCTACTATCTAGGAAGAATATATTGAAAATGTGACATGATAGGACTAACTGATGATCTTATTCAATATAGAGCAATAAATTATATTAGTAAAAAATATACAATAATAAAAAATAAATGGGAGCAAACGATAATCACTCATTAAACAGTACTTTTTTAATTAAAACACAAGGCTTGTGTATGGTCACTCAACTTCATGAATGTTACTTATGTATTACTATTTCAATATAGTAAAAACAATATAAGAAAAAATATGGCAAAATATCAAACAATTAAGTCATAACGTGACAAACATATAGGAGTATTATTAAGAAAAAATCAATATGTCAATTTTCATACAATAAGAAATTTAGAAATAACAAGGACATCTGCAGATTGTGTTGTCTACTATTGTTTAGGCAACACTACTCTGCTTATTCTCATCAACCGAATTCAAGTTCCATCTGTGTAGATGCGCTGAAGTATTCAATACCTGTCCCAATTTGAGAAACAAAAAGTGAATGAATGATTAAGTAGTTTAAACAACAATGAAATTATATCCATATCTCAAATTCTAAATTAGTTGTTACTTTAACCTCTTTATCCCAGTCTGTTCTCCATATCAAGAAGCTCATTGCAAAAGTCTCAGTAAGAACTCCACATGTCAGCCCCACCCATATCCCCTTTCAATAACAAAAAAGAGAAGTACCCATTAATCTCATTATTGAAGACCAAGATTTATTAATCAAACATAACTGCATTAGGCCACTTTCCATCATATGTGGCTCATTCTTGTGATTACCTGTATTTGTAGATGAACCACATATCCAAGAACTAATCCAATTGGCAATCCAATTACATAGAAGCAAACCAGATTGATGATCGCGACCTTCGTTTGCAGACCCGATCCTACAGCCACGCCTGCCGAAAGGAAAATCCCAGCTCCATATATACATATCTGATCTTAAAGTAAAAAGGAGCACATCTCCAGAAAATGAAACGAACCTGAGAGGACCGGATAGATGCTAGCAAGCAACACTGTGAATGCAAGGAAAACCGAAAGCTCTGAGACCATCTGCACGACTGCCTCATCGTTCGTGAAGAGATAACCGATGTTGCTGGTGAAAACCAAGCAGAGAATCCAAAAGAAGATCCCTATTGAAGTTGAAGTGCTCATCAACACTTTGATTGAGAATTTCACAGCCTTGGCATCTCCTCTCCCAAGCTCATTCGCAACGCGCACACTGTTTCATCGTGATATTATTGTAGATGGAGCAAACGATAAACGAATGCGAAAAGGAGTGGCAAATCCATACCATGCAGCTCCCATGATGCCAATGATGATCATGGTTATCCAGCCAACCACATTAAGGCTGCAAAGTGCAACTTTCCCTCAATATTGTTCTTGAATCTTGAATGTGCTTTAAAACAGTTTGTTTATAGTGTAGTTACCAAATGGAGAAGGCAGCAATTGCAACTTGTGCATCTTTCATGTAGCCAGCAAGCAGCACCAAAATTGCATAGTACCAGAGCTCCAAACTGCAAGAAAACTGACAACATAGAGAGAAGGCAACTAGCTAGCTAGACACGACCGTAACGATAATAACACGACGATAGAAGAAAGGAATTACCAGACCATTACACCAGATGATATAGAGAGTTTCACAACTGGCCATAAGTCCTTCACTGCAGCTACACTAAACCCTTTCCACGTCTCCGGGCACCAACCCCCAAATATATACACGAATTCCCCCAAAACAAGAAACCACGAAGATATGTTCAAGGCAACCATGGCACCAGCCACTCCAAAATCCAGAACATAAACAAAAATCCAAGAACACAATATGTGGATGATGAACTGCAGAGATGAGAGCCACGCAATGATCATGTTCTTCTGCTGTGCTTGTAAGTACATTTGTATCGTTAGACCAAAGACGAGGGCGTAAACATACGGAATGAACCACAGAGAAATACAACCAGAAGATATGGAGATTTCTTCATCCTGGCCAAGAAAGTTGAAGATTTGTGTTGCAAAGATGAAAACTGGAAGCAATATAGTTAGTGTAACGAGATCGATAAGCCACGAACGTTGCAGGTAAAGTCCCATCATATGATACTGCTTAGCTCCAAATGCTTGCCCGCAGAGAGTCTCTGTTGCACTCGACATTCCAATCTGCAAAACAGTGCATGCTTGTCAACTTCCACAGTCAAGTCATAAGTAACATAATATCATAGAATCTATGTAACGACATATCAAATGAAGCAAATGTTCTTGTAACATATATATATATATATATATATATAGAGTACCAGAATGCCATTGACGAAGCGCACGCTTAAACTTTGGACAAGAGCATAAGCAGCAAGCTCTACTGCGCTGACGTGGCCCAAGAATGACTGTGTTACGACAATGGTTCCGAATGAGCTCACTCTTGCAATCACACTCGGTGTCGCAACCCTCCATATCTTCTTCGATTCTTCATAAACTCTTCCTTTCAAATCTCCTCTTTTTTCTTCTGGTGCATTTGGAGGGAGCAGGCTTTCTTCTATGCTGTTATCATTCATTCTTGTTCTTGACGCAAAAACAGCAAGAAATTAAGGCCTTGAACGAGGAAATGCCTTTTTCTCTAAGTACACTAATTACCACGAGTATCTCGTTTTATTTCTTTTTTCAGTTTTTTTCCGATCAATATATACTTATAAAATATAATTTGGTTTTGATATGAATAACGTGGAAAATCGAACCATCAGTCGCTATGGAGTGAAGGCCTTAGGGTTTGTTTCTTACAGTATAGAAGGATTTCTTTTCACGTTAAAACTACAATTTTCAATGGAACTATATATAATGTAGTTTGAAGATTGCAAAATTTTGAAACCACTTGTTTATGACTCATTCTTGAGATTCCTTGTGCTTGAAGATGAAGCACATGTCCATGAACTAATCCAACTGGTAATAATGAACACCATCACCATGCTATTAATTAGCTACTGGAATGATATCGTGATTCCTTCATCTTGCTTTTCCAGGAATAGTTGAAAACGTGTGCACCAAAGCTACATATATAATAAGGAGAATCAAAATAGTGAGATTACTGGCCCATGATAGTTGCAGGTGAACTTCAGTCATATATATCATATTGTTTTGCTCCAAATACTTGTATTGTGTCAATAATATTTATCTGTCACAAGGTATTTTATTGGTAATAAAGTTAATTAGTGTTGTCAATATGTATATTATCACTGTATGTTAGTAGCAATGAACGTATTGTCATTATATATTTATATAGTGTGATAATAACTTATGTCGTCACTACAAAATAAAACAGTGACTACAAAATAAAACAGTGAAGTATGTTATTATTTTTCGTCACAAATGAAATAGTCCTAGTGAACATACTGCAAGCAAATGTGGTCACTAATTTTTTTGACAATAGTTGATATAGTTAGTGACAAACAGAAAAATTATCATATATATAATAGTATATTATTATGACCATTTTGAGACTTAAAATAAATAAAAGATTGTCGCCACTACAGAAGGTTTTTCCTGTAGTAAGGTTCTATTCAACTTCATAAGTCATTCATAATCAAGGTATATGCTAGAACATAGAGGGTGTTTGATTATATTAATTAATTAAGTAATGACATTAATTCCTGTTATTAATTGCTTTAAGTAATCAAATGGAAGGCCTTTTGTGTTGTTCATTAACGTGCCCAATAACTGATTAGATTTATTATTAATCCATTTTTATCTCATACTTTCATTACTAAATTTTAATATTTTTTTCAATTTTAATGAAAATTAAGAAAAATAAATAAATTTCTCAAAATATATGCAAAAATTAAGGCAAATTTATATACCCAAAAACATAAAATTTAATGTAATAAGTAGAGGTGTTTAAAGGAATCGGAACCGCCGGAACCGGATCGTAATCGAACCGTAATGGTGGTTTCGAGAACCGTAACTGTACCCGATGGTTTGGTTCCGAACCGTAACCGTGTAGAGGACGGTTCGGTTATGGTTACAAAAATTTAGAACCGTAAACCGGCGATTTGGAACCGTAACCGTCTATTTGGAACCGTATCTCTTTCTTTTATTCAATTCAATTTATTTAATATATTATAAATAGTCATTTCTTATAATTAGTTTTTATAATTGATATATTAAACTTACGAATACATTAATAATTAAATAAAATAAAATTTAATTAGATGATAACCTAATTAAACCTTCATATTATATACGTATTTTTTAGTGTTCATTTTATATTGTTATAATTATATAGATTAATTATTTCATTTCATCAATGTATTTGTGTTTAACGTGTTATTCAATTAAACGTATTCATGAGATAATAACACATAAAAACCTTTTTTTTTAATTTATTATTATTATATTTTTATTAATATATCATTATATGTGTATTATAATTAATTTTAAATTAAAATAAATTTTTACGTAGTTATTCTACTATTACATTACAAAGTTAATTATGTGATATGAAATTAAATGATGATACGCATAATATGTAATTAAAATAAATAAAATATTCAAAATTTTTAAATATATTAGTATTAATTTTTTGGACTGTTTCAAATTTGAACCGAAACCGCCCTACACGGTTCGGTTGCAAACCGTGAACCACCGCAACGACAGTTCGATTCTAATTTCGAATTCTTGGAACTGTGAACCGGCGGTTCGATTAATATTATAATTTAACACCTCTACCTCTAGTAATAAGATAGCAAAATAGAAAAAGTACTTCATAAAAAATAGCAAAGATTAAAAATAAGAAGGTCCCACCGAGACTTGAACTCGGGTTACTGGATTCAGAGTCCAATGTCCTAACCACTAGACCATGGGACCATTTCTTGTTTCAATCATTTATACAACTATATTTATTACATACCTAACTCTGGTATTAAATATTCTGTCGGGTATGTGGCCAACACTCGACTTCGATCTTTCTCATGGGCCAACAATAATTATAACAGTGTGCCAAAATATTAATTAATAAGTCTACCAATAGATCATCACGTGCCAAATTCTTTATTCATAATACTTATGACTACATAATTGAATTGCTTCTCTCGAACGAAAAAGGAACTTAGATGCATATAATAGCTCTACTAAAACTAAAAAGTAAATGTTTTCCTTGGCTTACAACCTTCAAAATCATATGGAAGCAATTTCATTCCAAATCTGCTTTTCTTCTTCTCAAGCCTCACCAGAAACCTGCTTATCACTCTCTGCTGATCCCAAATACCATTTCTTGAGACGTGCTGAAGTTTTCATTACCTGGCCGCCCACAATAAATTATTATTAAATAAAAGCCTTTTATATTTTAATTGTTGGACATTGTAGTATGGTTGGTAATGGAAATTAGTGGTCACCTCTTGATCCCAATTTGTTCTCCATATCAAAGTGGTCAAGCAAAATGTCTGGGTGAGAACTCCACCAGTGAGCCCCAGCCATATGCCCTGTGCAACAAACCCACCCTCTTTCATTTTCTATTCTCCTTTTTTTACTATAAATATTAGTATAAATTAATTTACCTGCACACCAAGATCGAACACATATCCAAGAACTATTCCAACTGGCAGCCCAATCACATAGAAACAGATGAGGTTGATCACAGCTACCTTTGTTTGTAGACCTGATCCCACAGCCACACCTGCCAGAATATGCAACCACTAATTAAATGAGGTTCAAGAAAATTAAAATAACTAATCTTTGAAGACGAAGGTGAAGAAGGGCCTAACCAGAGAGCACCGGGTAGATGCTCCCGAGCAACACGGTGAAGGCTAGAAGAAGCGAAAGAGATGAAATGGTCTCTGCAACTTCATCGTCGTTGGTGAACAAGTGACCGATGTTCTTGCTGAAGGCCACACATAGTATCCAGAATAGGATCCCTAGTGATGTTGAGGTTCCCATTAGAACTTTGATTGAGAATCGAACTGCTTTCGCATCTCCACTGCCTAGTTCATTCGCGACACGAACACTGTTTTTGTAGATGCAAAAGTTGATCAGAGTTCATTGCAGAAAAGGGTGTGTAAGTGTGTTTGCATGAGCATATCATACCATGCAGCGCCCATGATGCCGAGTATGATCATTACGATCCAAGCATTAATGTTGAGGCTGCAAAAATTCCACTTTAATCAGATGGTTAATTTGAATGTATGTTGAGAAAAAGCATAAACATAAACATAATTCTTGATGAGAGTTTACCAGATGGAGAATGCAGATATAGAAATCTCTGCATTCTTCATGTAGCCTGCTAGTAACACCAGAATCGCGTAGTACCATAATTCCAAACTACAACATATAATGATTGAAGATTGTCAAACACGAAGAAGACGAAGAAGAAGAAACAGAAAACGACATGAATGTAAGAGAGGATTTACCAAATCATCAAACCAGATGATACAGAGAGTTTCACAACAGGCCATAGGTCTTTCAACGCAGCCAGACTAAACCCTTTCCACGTGTCCGGGCACCATCCCCCGAAGATGTAAGCAAACTCCCCCAAAACAAGAAACCAGGAAGATATGCATAGTGCAGACATGGCACCAGAAAGTCCATAATCAAGAACGTAAACGAAAAGCCAAGACAAAAGAATGTGGATTGCAAACTGCAGAGCCGAGAGCCACGCAATGATCATGTTTTTCTGCTGTGCTTGTAGGTACATTTGCACAGTCAAGCTAAAGATGAGGCTAATCACAAACGGTATGAACCACAGAGAAATAACACCAGCAGATTTCGCGATTCCTTGTTCCTGGCCAAGGAGGTTGAAGATCTGCGTGCCGAATATGAACACTGGAAGTAGAATTAGTAGTGTGACAAGATCAATGATCCAAGATCTTTGCAGGTAAATTCCCATCATGTGATATTGTTGCGCTCCGTACGCTTGCCCGCACAGAGTTTCCGTTGCACTCGACATTCCAATCTGTCCAAAACCAGTGATTAAGGGTTCATAAGATTGTATACTTTTCATTGATCTACAGCAAGCATGCAGCAGAAGCATCATAGTTAATCATACATATATACTCTCTGAACTCTGCCAAGAAAAAGAGAAGTTACCACTTACCAGTATGCCATTGACAAAGCGAACGCTTAGCGTTTGAACTAGAGCATAACCAGCAAGATCAGCTGCACTAATATGCCCCACGAAAGACTGTGTAACAACAATGGTTCCGAATGAACTCACTCTTGAAATCACACCTGGCGTTGCAATCCTCCATATCTTCTTCGATTCCACCCATAGTCTTCGTTTCAAATCACCAACACCTTCTTCTTCTGATGCTGCTACTTCTTTTGAACTGAGCAGGCCCTCTTGTATGCTGCCCTCATCCATGGTGCCTCTGCAATGATATTCAAGTGGTAACAGAACCAAGAAACACCTCAATATATAAAGGGCCTCCTTTTTAAGTGAAACAAAAGTTCGTTTTTTCACTTTTGCTCCTACTTTCTTGATGTGTTATTTCCCCCTTTGTTGGAAATGAATAAATAGCTGAAACTGAAGTAGGAGTATAATGCAAAGTTCAACTTTTTAAGCAATAAATTTGGGAAATGAGTAGTTGAATGGAAGAGCAAGACTAGAAGGCAAACACGATTGGATTTCCATAACTATTATTTAATGATAATCCAAAACAAATTTGAATGACTGCTGCAATGAAGTAAGCAAGATGCAGACAAGTTGTTTACGTCCAAGAACACTCCTTTTCAATCAAAGTAAACTATTCAAAGGCGAATAGTTCCACATATTACTCTTCATCTTTTTTTTGTTTGTACAAGAAATTTTAGTCATTTAAGCAAGTTTTCATCAACTTGATAGCATAAAAATCTAATCTTGAATTCTTGATGCAATAAACCTCACACAGAGAGTTTGAGAGAGAGAGGGCGCTTTCAAATACGCAGAAGATGATGTTTTTTGAATGAGAATATGAGATAGAGAGTTATATATGTCTGCTTCACTGAATAATTGGCGATTACACTAATTTAAAATAATAGAGAACATAACCTTTGCGTTTGGTAATGAAATTTCAAATTTGGGTAATGCTTTAGTTACAATAGTTATGATTAAATATTAAAAAAGTGTTAATCAATCATATAAAGAGATGCAAACCAAACTTTGTAATGTTACTCTAATCAAGGGAAATCCCATGTAAATGAATATGGGTTAAGTGTAGCACGCATCTATGGAAGCATAGTTATTACGCTTTTCCTAGCTCTAATATGCTCTCTAGTTTAATTTAATCTTCTAAATCAAAACAAATTAGTAATAATATATTATAATAAGATGTCATGAGTAGGCGTACATAAAGATATTAAAGTAATAAATTATGGATTGATAAGTCCAATAAAATACCCCGGATTTAGTTTCTTTAATACTATTTGAATGGATGAGATTTTGTCTAGATTCAAACAGCATCATAGCATATGTGCAGAAACCGTACTAGATTTGTTTATGCTTATCTTTCTGAAAGCAGTATCTGTAAATTGAAATGCATGCTATTAATTAGATTATTAATTAGATAGACGTTCACAAGTTGCGTTTCACTTCTTCACTCGTTATTATTATTATTATTATGGAACATATATGGTCCACCACTACCAGTGATGACTTAACAGTTGCAAAATCAAATCATTTAATATCTTCTATCATATTCCTTTCATTTATTTATTCTGTGTCATGTATGTGAATTAAATTACTTTTACAATTGTTTTTTTTATTAATCCAATTCTAAGTAAACTTCTCACACTTTTCTTTTAAAATTATCTTAATAAATTTATCATAACTCGAAAAGTTTAAAAAAAAATCGATATAAAGATGTGGGTCCTACTATATTTACAACGTTACACTACTTCTTACACATTATTGAAAAAAGATGTCATATTTATCAAAATGAAGGGATTATATACGATTTTTTTCTACATTGAACTTAGTTTTTTAAGCTCTAATTTTCAATAATAAATATAATAAAATTAATGATAGTACACGGTGTGATGAGACAGTGTGGGACAGATATTCTAGAAAATATAATAAGTAAGAGAATAGACTAGTAGTACAAACAAATATACAATGGAATATAATTGATTTTCTGTTATGGAAAAAGTGAGGTCATGTATGAAACCATCCACATGGCATGGCATGGGTCAAATTTGGACAATGTGATGTTAATATACAAATACAATTATTATATAGTAGACTTCCAGTACAACTTAATTTACCCTTTTGGTGAACTTTTTACTAGTAGCATCGATTATTTACAATTTTTGTAAAAAATAAATTTGTTTACCACTTAATATTTTACTTGTGGCATGTGAAAAGCATCGATTAAAGTTGTTAGCCGTCACAAAATATAACTCAGAATAAACTAATTCCCATGGAATCTTTTCGACCACGCTTATGTAATATATTGCAATTATATATGCAACCATTAGAATCTGGATTTTTTATTTTATTTTTGAGAACCTTATCTGTATTACTACTATTTGATTTCAAGTTAATTAAACCGATATAGCTTCCAAGTGGTAATACTTGTTCAATAAATATAGATTTATTTTATTTTTACTTGGCACTTTCTCAACATGTGATGATGATAGTGTTTCACGTGTTGGAAGGGATTCTAAAAATTAAAGAGACAAAAAGTTAAACACTAGTTACACTACTCACTTTAATAAATAAAAATATTCATATAATAATATGAATAATTTTCTCATATTAATAATTAAAAATATTGATATGATAATATGAGTAATTTCTCATGTTCTCGTGTATTATAAATTATTTTGCAAAAATAAAATAGATTTATATGTGAATATATGTGAATATTTTTAATCTTTTATTTTATATGTATTTTATGAAAATGGATCATTTTACCTTAATCCTAAATTAAATGTGGAAAATTTGTCATCATATTTAGGTTTAAATTTAATGAGCACCAGCTGCATGCGCCTTTACAGTGAAGATAATACTCGCTCCTATTTTTAATAAATGATGTTTTCACCTTTTTTGTTTTTTTGAAAAATAAATGATGTTTTGAATACTTTTTTTAATTATATCCTTATTTATATCATAAAATTTTGTTTCTATTTCATTACGTTCTTAATATATAATGTATATTAAATTATTTTCACACTTGAATTTACTTTATACGAGGAGCTCTTTTATTATTTTTACACTAAAATAATTAAGATTATTGAAAGTAAATTAACATTAAATAAGATTAATATAGGTATAAAAAAAGTTCCTTAATAGTTGTGCATAAACTCAAAACATCATTTAAAAAAATAAGAGGGAGTATTAAACATTGCTCGAAATTATGGAAAATGCAGAAAAATTAAGAAGCTCTACTTTGGGAGATCTAATTTAATGTTCCACAATCAAATTTAATGGAGAAATTAATGAGGTAGCATCCCACATTTTTGTCTTGCACCTTATATTCCAATCAAATTTATCGTTTTAATTTATATTATTTAAAATAGAAAAAAATTATTATAATATAATGAATCATAATTAATATTAATTATTTAAAAAATATTTTTTAATTTATCAACTCAAAATAAATTAAAAGTGATATTAAATGTTAAAAATAGTTATATACCATAACTATATGGGATGAATCTAATATTATACTCCTTCCGTCTCGCTAGATTGGAAGCATTTTCCTTTTTGGGACGTCCCGCTAGATTAGACACATTTTCTTTTTTGGTAACTTTTACAACTTAAAAGTATATGGACTATAGTTACCAGAAACAAAAATAAAGTAAATATTAGTTTCCGATCCAAAAGCAAATACTTCTAATCTAGCGGGACGGAGGGAGTATATAAAATTAAACAAACATATAAAATTAAAATTTAGTTATGGGATACTAGATCTCATCCCCTCGACTTTTAAAGTTGATAAGAATTGTTTCTTTTTACCTTTATATTGTTTACCTATTTTTACTTGGTTCCTTTAAGGAGGGAATTTAGTAACTTAGTTCTGGTATCTAGTGTTTGGGGACACTTAATTGGGGACGGAGGGAGTACTAATTTACCATCATTATATCGATTAATTAATTAAACATCAATAGATTATAACATTGTAGCATTGTAATGTAAACATCATCAATTTCTCTAAGGCGAGAATATCAGGTGAAACTTAAGTCACATTGATACAAAAATTTCAAAGAGAAATATAAATAGTACTACCTCCGTCCACGAATGTGGTTAACATTTTGACCCGGCACGAATTTTAATGTATTATTTTAACTTTGTGGAAAAATGTAGTAAGTGGAGATAGTAGAAAGTAAAAAGTTAATGGAGTTAGTAAGGGTAAAAGGATAAAAAATTAGTGAAGTTAGTAAGGGTAAAAAAATGTGTCCAAAAAAGAAAACTTTTAAGTGTTGGTGGACGGTCCGAAATGACAAAACGTTAACGACATTGGTGGACGAAGGGAGTAGTCATTTTGTATGTGAACGCAATTATTCGTGATGCCCAAAATTACATGAGTTCATAAGGAGTGCATTATGGTAAAAGTAACTGGTTTTCATTATTTTTAACGCAATTTATAAGTTATGGCTCTCATTTATTTGGACCATGAATAGGATGCACAAGAACGAACATGTAGACACACCTTTCTTGACTTGTCTCTTTCTGTCCCTAATCACACCTGTGGTATATTCTGAATGCATTAAATTAAGGTATCTTAAGTAATGAGTGCACGACTACTCACAACCACACATCAAAAATGTAGCTACGAGTCAATACATATATAGCTAATACACATCGCAACGTCTACGTTGCCATACATAGTTTTATTACAAAAAAGACGACGTGTTGTCAATTGATTTTATTTAAGCCAATACTCCCTCTCCCATTAGATTAGACACACTTTGACCAAAAAATTCTCACTATTTTGATCAAAGTGTGTCTAATCTAGCGAGACAGAGAGAGTATAACATAACCATTTATGTTTTGGGTCCAATACTAACTGTATAGTAACCTATCTCAAGAAATAATGTTAAGGTAAAAGAGTTCAGAGTTTTTCACATGTATAAAAGTGTCCTTTAGTATGACCACAAAGTGTCTTGTGTAGATAAATTATGGCAGTATAAAAGAATCTAGTAGATAAACAGAATTATACTCAACGAATAAGTGCTCCAACAAACGTTTTAAAAGTGATATATAATTAACAACAGAGATGGCACCAATGACACAAATACAACAATACCTGCTAGTAACTATCCCAAAATGGAAAGAGGAAAAAGTAGTAAAATAAAAGGATGTAATGAAATAGGAAAGTTGGACATTCTAAAGCTACCTCTTGGATGTATGAATCTGCTTATTACTTTCGTCTTACAAGCAACTACTTCTATTTCTCATTTGCACTAGAATCCCACTCCTCTTCTCTACCATGAGCACTTGCAAGATTGATATCTGGAACAATCTCGACGTTCCTGTCAGGCTACATAACAACATAATGATCATTAAATCAAGGTGATTGTTGCAGGGATGAAGACGTAGATTTAATATTGCAAGAGAAGAATACCTGCCACAGCTGAAGTAGATTCCACAATAGAAAATCGATTATCATGACCAAGCAGAAGAGCTTCCCTGCCCATGAACCACAAGATAGGTACCTAGAAATATATTAATCAACAGCTTGGCTCTTTACACTAGCAAAGTTAAGATTTTGTGTGTTTGTAAGAGCATACCTGGGTAAACGATCTATGAGGGACTGATTGGAACATTTCAGAGCACGATCATACACAATCTCAGTCCTTTTCGCAACATCATGCCAACTATATAGTTTCTTCATCTGCACGTGAATGGTTTAGCAGAGTCAATTAGGTGGTGTTAATTAAACTACTATTATCTTGTGTGCGTCTCAGATGATTGAAAACCAATTAGAACTACTATTATCATGCCAACTATATAGTTTCTCCAATTTTGCCATTTATAGTGAAAATGAAATTTCCTGTATGTGGTCAGAGAACACTCACACGGTTGTGCATTTCTTCTGGATCGATCTGGGGAAGCAAATCTATTGCTTTTGTGATTGCTATTACCATGTCGTTTGGATCTGGCTCCGCAAGAACAATCATGTCATCTGGCAGAACCTATAAAACACAATGATAAAATATCAAAAACTTGAATATAAAGCTGCACATCTCTAAGAATATTTGAGCCAGAAATGTTGGAATCTCATCCCTACTTGATGTTAGCAAGAAAGGGTGATCTTATCAAATAAAAACAAATGTAAGTGAACAGGTCAAATGACCATGCCTCTGGGACACCACCCACACGTGTACTGACAGTCAACAATCCACAACTAGCTGCTTCCAGTATTGCTATACAAAATGCTTCTGTTAAGGAACTGTTGAAATAGACATTAATCAGGTCAACATGATTGATACTTAGTTATGCTCGATCAGATGCTAAAGGTAGAGGGATATGAACAATGCAAGACGATATTTCTCATGTGAAAACAATTTATAGCCAGGATGATGGAATTATAAATCAGGTTTACATGCTCAATTGTAGATGATTCCCTGCATTGATGTTAGGGAATGTTATCGATGTTGGATGGCGGCTCATGGCAGTTTTCCAAAATAACTGCCATAAAAGATATGGAAGATAGTATGGCAGTTATGAAGGATATTGGCAAATTAAATAAAAAATATTAACTAAGAAATTAAACTGCAGAAAGTAATGAAATGATTGAATATTTGAAAACATAATATCTTAAGTTTTAACACAATATTAAAATCACATAAAAAGTCATAAATCATAACACAAATAGATGACTAACCCACAATTTTATTTATTTTTAATATAAAAATCATAAATCAACACCATGACCGTCATATCGCTCATACCATACTTATGGCGGTTTGACCAAAAACTGTCACAGATATTCACCATATCAGTGATATGGCAGCCATTTTAACATTGATGTTAGGTGGTGTCGCACTAAGCCTATATTTGGGTTAATATTTTCTTTGAGTTTGTTTTAGTAACTGCCTAATCTAGTTTTCAGGTATTGCACGATCTTCATACTAGAAATGAAATAAAGATATCATGAATTATATATGACTACGTACAGCGGTACAGTGTCAAAGGGAATCAGATACCTCAAAATGGAAACATTTAGTTCTCTGCTGAGAGCACTCTAAATCTTTCAATATAAGAACCTCTAGCTCAAGTAAGCAGGTAAATACCTGTTTAAGAAGATATGTCCTGTAACCAAAACCGACTGTACTTTAGCATGTGGAACAGCACCCAACATATCAACCCGATCCTGAAGAGAGTGTTTTTCCCTCATCTCTTCCAACCGCACTCTTTTAGGTCCATCGCCACCGATTATGAACCTTACCTGAATGAATGCACCAGCTGGATACCAGTAAAGAAAAACTCACAGACAGCAGTGGAACAAACAAGCTTATACAGAAGCTTACTACCCATTCGACACCATAACAATGACATTTGAAGAGCAATAGAAGAAATTCTATATACATCTCTGGTGAACGATCATACAATTTTTGTACAACAATCAGATAAAGCTAGTATTCTTCTTCTTTTAATTAAAAGTCAGATAGATACGGAAAAGGAGTGCTTACGTTTCGATGTAAACGACACACTTCAGGGATGACTTCGACAAGTAGATCAGCACCTTTTCTGTACACCAATCGACTTATCACAACAATAACGATTTCGTGATTGCTGAGTCGCACTGGAGCAGGCTTGAACATTGCCGTATCGACAGCATTTGGTATAACAAAAACCCTTTCAGGTGGCAGTCCAGATCTGAGCACTGTATTTTCCTTACTCGTGTGAGAAACACATATAGCCTGGCTGACATCTGCTAGAGTAAATTGCAAAACCTTGTTCATGTGAATACTTCCCACATCAGCAAAACCATAAAGGGAATGATCGGTAAATACAACTTTGTATCCCATTGTGCGTGCATGCATTAAAGCCTCATGACATAAAGTTGAAAAGGCTTGGTGTCCATGCACTAATGTTATCCTTTCTCGAATCAATATTGTTCGTATGATAGGAAGTGTTCCATAAAATGTAGGCAATGTATTCTGCATAAGAAAGGGCTTCCACGGAATGTAATAAACTTTCAAACCACCTGTCATGTATCGCACTCCAGAACGATTTCCATACGCATGGGTCATGACAACCACCTAGTAGATGGATAAAAGCACATTTATTCTATTGGTAATATTTCCTCATATAACATGAACCAAGGGTAAGGAAACCTAGGAACATAATTGTTCATCGGATACATTATATTACAGGAATAGGGGGTGGTGACAGAATAATAGATGCACAATGGAGCTTAGATGAGTCCGACCATCCACTAACCTTGTGGCCAAGTTTTATCAAACATTGTGACAGATAATAAATGTGATTCTCTACTCCACCGAAGTTGGGGTAGAAAAAATCAGATACCATTAAGACTCTATGCATTCCTTGTTTGCTCATTTTATCTCAGGTCACATTGCCTACAACCACGAAAAAATTACGACCTTAAAACTTTTGTAATTAAGATATAGGCATAAGTCATAGAACATTTAGCAGCAAACTTGCCATAAACAGCATCCTCTTCTAACAAATATTTTATTTTTCTATCAAGACAGGTTTATACAACACTAAATCAGAGGTCGCATGCCTATGTGCGGAATGTATCTAACTATGTAGAATTTATATGTATCGTAGAAGAAAACACAGAGGAAAAAAGAAAAATTGTTCAAAGCTTCTCTATAAATAAACCATCTAAAACCACCCAGCATTATGATTATCAAATAAAAACATATTCCATATGTCCCACTATTCTTGACCCCATTAATCCAATAAAGTACTCACAATTTTGGTCAAACGAGGTGAAGAATAAATGGACGGAAGGAGTATTTAATAGAGCATACCTGATATTGCTCAAGAAATCCAACTTCATTTATTAGAACTTGCAGGAAAAAGAGGATGGAGATGAGCAAATCTTTTGGAGGTCACTATCAAATACATAATTTTCTATTCGAGCTTAAAACATGTGATTGATCGGGAAAGAAAAACCAGTTGTGTTAAAAGATGCAAGTTAGGGATACAAAAAGTGAGGTAAAGAAGAACAAACATAAGCATATGCTGCATATCCTAACCACTACCATGAAGTGTATTCCTTTGGGGGATCTTCAAAAAAGTAAATAACACAAAAAAGATAATCAATTCACCATCAGGCTACCAATAACAGAGACACAATCTTCAAAGAAAATCTAATAGAGATTGCATTAGTCGCACTTAATTTCAGTAGATACGAACGATAGGATTGAAGAATCTGGTCCCGCTTGAGTTTGTCAATCAAATACAGTTATACACAAAGAACTAGAGTTCCATAAATATCAACAAAATCGCTAAGAAAGCTAGAAAATTCTTCAAATATAAAGAAATGAAATTAAATACTGTGGTAACCGAAGCAAAGGAAAATGTGACATCTATTCACCAAAATATGAGAAGAATTTCATAAGAAGTTTAAGTTGAATCAAAATTGCGGAGTCGAACCTTGGTACTATTTTCAGTTCGTGGGATCCTTTTGCAGATTGGATAATCAATCTGGGCGCTAGAATTTTGTTCTTGCGAGATTTGAGTACCTCAGCGGGTGGTCTTTGGAAATAGGCGTTGGAATCTGATGAAGTTTGATGTGGACTAGTTGTGATGCGCCTCTTTTTGTGGATCTGCGTGTGACTTATAGTGGGCTGGACTTTTATGAAGTGGGCTACTCACCTTTGGGCTGCTCTATATGATTCTTGTATTGATCCGACCCGGATGTTCTATTTTTTCCTTCTTTCTTTTTTAAATTTCAGATTTGCACAAACTTAATTTTAGCTGATTTTGACCGCATGGGGTCATTATAATGCATCGGAATTTACATAATCACACCGATTTACTGAACGGTTTGCAATTAAACTGGTTAAATCGGTTCATCAGGTTCGATTTTTAAAACACTGCTAATTAACTTAATAATAAAATGATTACTTATTTAGGGGTCACTTTTGAATGAACTAAACGGCAGAGTCGATTTGTTTTGGTCGGATCCTTTCCCAAAGTTGAATTCAAGGCGTGGCACTCTCACAAATGTTACACCTTTGAGTTCAGTTCAGTTTGTTTATCCTTACTGACATCAGTGACATGTATCATGATTTGTATTCTTTTTGCGAGTAGGTTACAATTTAATACAACCTAATAAGATCAGTCATTTAGATTCAAGTGAAGAAGAAACTAATTATATTAATCCAACAAATATATTTATTGATTGCAATTAGATTTGGGTTGTGTTGCACTGATACTTATTGCTGTTCCAAGAAAAATCCTTCACCGTTTTCAGGCATGCACAACAAAAAACTGGCAACTACATGGGATAATTAAATAAAATCTAGTATACTAATCAAAAGTCTCAGGATCCAAAAGGAAAATGAAAGAGAATAGTAAAATGTGAAGAACCCTCCTCCTCTTCCTCCTCCGTACCAAATCAAAACTCTCACTGCAAATTTCCAGACTCAAGTTGTTGGAGATGAACGACGGACTAAGAACGAACATCAAAATGGTCGATGATTCTATCGAAGAATCTCCGACAAAGACGAACAACCACTGCATCTTTTGCAGAACCCCCAGATTTTGGAACTCAAGAAAGCTCTGGCTTTGAATTAGTTTCTTCCGGAGCTTTGAGGTACCACTTTTTGAGCCGGGCTGAAGCTTTCAGTACCTATTCATACATGAATGTACATTTTGTGTATAATTAGCCAGAATTCACTTCTTCTTTATGCATCAACGCAAGTTTAAGAACGTAATTTAGGAAGCATACCTCTTCATCCCAGTTAGTCCTCCACATCATGAACGAGAGTGCGATTGTCTCGGTGATCACACCGCAGAGCATTCCGATCCAGAGGCCCTGCATTATTGAACAGTGGATCGTTAAGGATGTAGCGTTCCAAGTTTCTTGAAGCATGTTTCAAGAAAAATCATCCACTTTTGCTGCGGAACAAGTGTGATGGTGTTTACCTTTACTTGAAGATTGGTGACGTATCCGAGCACAAGCCCGATGGGTAATCCGATTATATAGAAGCAAACAACATTGATGATTGCGACTGTAGATTGCATGCCTGCTCCGACTGCGACGCCTGTTGCAGAAACAAGTGATTCAGAACTTGCATGCAGTTGAAAACTAAAAAACTAGCAGGCTGAAGAAGAAAATGTAATAATAAACAAAAAGGAAGAACAAAAATTACGAACCGGAGAACACGGGATAAATGCTGTTGAACAACACGGAGAAAGCGAGAAGAACAGCAAGATCTGATACAGCCTCAGCGACCGCCACTTCTTTGGTGAATAAGTACCCGAGTTGATTACCGAATACTAAGCAGAGGACGAAAACTATGAACCCTATTACAACCGAACTGCCAAGAAGGACCTTGATCGAGAACCTCACAGCTTTAGCATCTCCTCTTCCTAGCTCATTGGCAACGCGCACACTAAGCAGCAAAATAGGTCAGGAGCGATGAATGGTGAGAACGAAGAATAGCTATAGTGATGCATTTACAAGAATTTTAATTCGATCTTGAGTAAAAGTGTACCATGCAGCGCCAAGAAGGCCCAAGCATATCATGAACTCCCATCCGTTGATGTTGAGACTGCAAATAAAATGTTTTAGTTCTTAGTGTCGTAATCAGCCAACAAACGGGACAATCGTAATCATATATTTACCAAATAGAGAAGGCAGAAATGGCAACTTCAGCATTCTTCATGTATCCTGCTACCAAAACTAGAATGGCGTAGTACCATAACTCGAGGCTGAAAAAGTAACCCAAAAGTCTTAGCAAGTCAGTTATCGAACAACAACAATGATGCTCTTTCAATTCTGTATTAAACTCTCATCTAATCTCGTCATCTAACTTATATGTGTAGTTGGAATTTTAAGGATGGAAAAGTAGATATCAATGGAAAGAAGCGTATGTGTATAGTCAGAAGTTCAAACTACCAACGAGTAAACAATTCACTTAACAAGACAAAGTGTCAATATTTAGCCACTTTTATCTTCTAACAAACAATAGAAACACAGATCATTCGTAAGTAAACCGTAAGTCCGTAACGCGTGAAAAGACTTACCAAACCATCAAACCAGAAGCTATGGAGAGTTTCACCACAGGAAGTATGTCCTTGAATGCTGCCATTGAGAAACCTGTCCATGACTCAGGGCACCACCCCCCGAAAATGTAGATGAATTCTCCAATAATCGTGACCCACTGAGACATGTTAAGTGCAAGCATAGCACCCCCAACACCCCATTCAAGAATGTACACGAACAGATAAGATAAAGGGAAGTGGACAACGAATTGCAGAACCGATAGATAAGCTATGATAATATTCTTCTGCTGTGCTTGCAAATACATTTGTATCGTTAAGGCAAACACAATGGCGTAGTTGAAGGGGATAAACCATAGAGAAATATAGCCCGCAGAGGCCGAAATCTCCGACTCCTGCCCGAGTAGCCTGAAGATTTGAGTTCCAAAGAGAAAGAGAGGCACTAATACAGTCATCGAGAAGAGATCCACCAGCCACGATCGTTGCAAGAAAATCCCCATCATATGGTACTGCTTTGCCCCATATGCTTGCCCACACAGAGTCTCTGTTGCGCTCGACATTCCAATCTGCAGCACGTTAAAGAGAGAAAAGCACAACCAATTTAGATCTTCTAATCAAGAAATAGTCAGTTTGCAGTTTGCTATGATGCTTCATAGTTCATACAACATTGCTAATGGATGAACACATCCAACTGAATTATAAACAACAAGATATATGCAAATGATGCATTACCAGAATACCATTGACAAATCGCACTAACAAGGTCTGAACAAGTGCATAGCCAGCAAGATCTACTGAGCTTATGTGCCCGATAAATGACTGCGTGACCACAATGGTCCCGAAAGAAGAAACTCGAGATATCACACTGGGAAATGCAACTCTCCATATTTTCTTGGATTCTACATAAACTTTTCCCTTCAAATCACCCTCCGGTTCTTGTCCTGAAGTCAGCAGCCTCTCATGCACGCCGCTGTCCATGACTCTGTTGCACCAATCCAAAGCAGAAATTTATTTCAATTTGTGGCACAAATGAAGCAAGTGAATTTTACTGGTCTTAAGCATTGAGTTACTCCAACCATGTATTCTAAAATCAAATATCTATGAAATTATATCAAAGCATAATACAAAGGCACATATTCAATTATAGTATGCTAATCAAGAAATTATTCAATTAGTGGCTCAAAAGAAAACGAGTTAATTCTACTATTGTTTTAGCATCCGTGACTGAAAAAGCAAATATCAATATAAAGATCCCCTTCTTATCCATTCTCCAATGATGAATGCTGAAATCAAACATCCATATAAAGATACCCTTTTTACAAAAGTTCATAAAGTTTAAGGTTCTTCAACTCAATCCTAACATATAGAACAGACATCATTTTCTAAACAACCTAAATCAACACTGATTAGGGGCTTATCCCCCTCACGCACCAAAATCGGTGGTTTGGCTTTCTCCAGAAACATGCAGTGATTAATACAGCAAAACAAACTGCCTAGTACTCGAAAAAAATTGAGAAAAACAAGTGGTAGGGAAGATTGAAATACAAGAACCTGAAGAGCTACTAGCAGCAAGAAACACACATAGAAATAATAAAAACACAGTCTTGAAGGACCAATCCTCAGCTAGTCAGATTAGATTAATAGCTTCAATCGAAGAAGTAAGAAACATCAGCAAACAAGATATATGGGAAATAACACAGCGCGCACACGAACACACATCATAATTTCTAGAGAGAGAAAAGGTGGGAAGGGAACCTTATCCTCGCAGATTCACACAGCTCAAAATATCACTAGTGGCTTTTCTATTAGATCGGGGAAACTAAGAATAGAGGTGGATTTATGGGGGGTCCCAATCATTAAAGACTTGCAAGTTCTTGCATTTTAACTACCGCTTCTAGCTATGATGGGATACACTTGCGCCCGCACGTAACGATTAGGTGCAACTACTGGTCAACTAGTCTACAATCTCATCTCATAGTTTAATAATCCAAGAAAAGATTGAATCACGACACAACTAAAAAAAATATTGAAAATTTACTGTCCACACATATGAGTAACACTGTAGCAGCGCCTTGTTTTGCGTTTAACACATTTATTTATCGAAACTTTTTAGATGTCATGTGAGCTGAGGACGGAGGAGGAGGAGGCTCATTTTATTATTTTTAACGCCTTAATAGCATCAAAATCGAACTTTGTTCAAAAAAAAAAAGGAAAGAGAGGAAAAAATAGAAGATGAATCAGTTTTTCTTTTTAGTGGGATGAATCCAAATATTATTGATAGTATAGTATTTAATATTGATAAAGCGGTACGGTTTACGTAGTCAATTGCTCTTCCTCTTCACAACAAACGTTTGTCTTGTAGTGGAACAAAGATTTGGAGTGCAATAATGATCCAGTACTACAAAGGGTAATAGAACCAAAATGTACAAGATTCCTCCTCATGTTCCATCCTCTTCTTCCAAGCTAAATTGACTACCATGCCATTTCAAGATTGAATTTTTATTACCTATATTTATGTAGAGATTATTTAGCTAGCATATCTAACCACATGTGTATATGTTTATATGAGGTTGCAACAAAACAAATCTAGGCCTAAGCATGCATTAGCAAGGCAAAACCTCACAAGGCAATGATTCTAGTACAACGGGTAAGAAAATTTGAGAGACTTCTGAAGCCGCTATAATTGAGGATCCGTCATCTGAAGAACACCACCACCAACAACAACAAGAAGCAACAATATCTCTTTCTTCGACTGACACTGAAATACAAACTGAAGGCCTCTAGCCTGAAGTTATTCCACAAAAGCAAGAATAAGAAGAAGAAAGAGAGTTTACTGAGGTCAATGAAGTCGATATTCGGATGCAATGGATCAAGGCAGAGCCTTCAGACTCTATCAACCGAGGCTTTAGAACAAGACCAAGAGAACCACCTAAGTTGATTGCCCTCACAACGATAAATAGGTTCGCACAACTTTTCAAAGACAATATTGACTCGATTTTCATAATGACTACTATTCGCCCGAGTCTTATAAATATAAATATGCCAACACTTCAACATTTTAAGATTGTCTGTTACTCGCGTGATAAAAGCATCCAAGCTTTCAAAATGCTCTCAAAAGTTCAAACTCTTAAATCTGAATATTTTAGAATCCTTAACAATCTTTGTATGCCCTTTGAAGGATTATCTAGAGATAAAACTAGTACTCTTTGTAACCAAAGATATACATATTTAGATTGTTAGACGTAGTCTTCAAGTTAGAAGTGAACATACTCAACGACTATCAAACATTTGTACCAAAGGTTGATCGCTATTTAATAGAAAATCCTCAAGTCATATCGAGTATTGTGGGCATAGGAGTTTTTATCTCTGAACCACACAAACCGATTCATTGTGCTCTTACATGATATTGCTTTCATATTTCTATTTTTTAACTGTACTAACAAGTATTCATCCTATAATGAATATTGATTAATCAAAGTGAAATCACAACTTAAATATTTCAATGTTCTGAACTGTGAGTTTTAAGTAAAGATCACCAACTTCTGCATTCAATCTCAATAAATATATTAAATATATTAGTCCATCAATCCAGTATTAAAAGTAGAATGATGTATTCATGTATAAACTGAAGGCTTAGACCGAACTTTCTTTCAGTATAAGCTCATGTATATTGAACAACTCCACTTCAATACAAAAATTTTACTCCGGTATACTCTCTCATTACACCAAATCAATTTGTATTGAAATCAACAATTATAAAAAGTAAAGTTCCAAAGTTGGGAACCTCTAATAAAATCCTAAGGGTTAAAATTTACAAGAAAAGTTAATCCTACCAAATCTAGAAAATACAATAATTCAATTTTCAGAATTAAAAATGTTGGATCGGGAGCGCTCATCCTTGAAAAGATGACAGGCTGTTTTGTCCTCACCATGACAGGCTAACTCAAAACACTTCCCATCATAACCCCTAGAGTTGTTGTGCCCAACAACCCCTCCCTGCCTAGGGATGGCTCCGCCGGATTCAATTTTTCACATCCGAAGCCCCGGCTCTGATACCAATTGTTGGATCGGGAGAACTCATCAAAATTGACGCACTGGCCCCACACACCAACACTTTTTATTTCCCAGCCTGCTTAGTTTCTACTAAGGGTTACCTGAAAAAATGATGCACCATGTTAGTATTAAGTAGTACTAATAAATTTTTTTAACCTCTCGTCAACAATGGTAGTGCAGACCTATTTCGACTGAGGCAGACCGCACTCCCATAAGCTCTCTCGGGTACGATACACGGAGGACCCACCCTCCGGGAGGTGCTGGAGTCCACTTCCCAACAAAAAAAAGAAAAAAAAAAGAGCAAGATTGGCTATTTGGAACAAAATCGATGATCAAAATGATGACATGAAGGTTGGGTCATCGAAAATATTGAAATACGTATTTGCAAAATAAATTGACCTAGGTCCGAATGAGTGACCTATGTAGCTGAATTTGAATACTGAGTATGAACAATTTTGTTTTAGTTTATTCTTTTTCGTTTCAATTTCTATTGAGAATCGAGTTTGCGCTTACGGATTTCTATCTAGACGAACTTTAATCATAATACATTTTAAGTTAGTCAATTTTTGACCTACAAAATATGAAAATCTTAAATAAAAACAATGAACACAAAAGAAACTCTAAACAAGAAACAAAACAAAAACATAAAAATGACTTAAAACTATAAAATGAAAATGACTAACACGATAATAAACTAATTTTTTTTTTCAAAAAATGTTAATTTTCTAAACAAAATAGTGTTTATGTATATATATACAATGGTTACATAACATTAAAAGAATAGTAATACAAGCATGTATGAACGAGGTAGAACAAGCTATTAATTATTCACGGGCATTATATACATTTAAGCATAGATCTATGAATACAAAGTGCAGATTGAGAGTATTTTTCTTCGAGTATCGATTAATTAACACTAATCTAGAGAACCATTTCGAGCTTTAATTTGTGTTTCATTGCTTGGAAATTATTAAAGAACTTAAACTAATTATTTGTTCAAAATTGTTAATTTGTTTGTTTGACCATTAATATTAAGTTTGAATTATATTAAAAATATCCAAACATGAATTGAAAAAGATAAATAATAGCCACTAATATAAAAATATTTTAATTCTAGTCATTTTAAATGTGAAATACCACAAATATCCTTCTACTTAAATTTAATTGTATGAATGGTATAAAGACATGAATAATATTCATTAATCTTATTCATACAAATGGTACGATTCATACTATGCATATTCAAAAATGTAAAAAATAATTATAAAAGTATTTTAATACAAATAAATTTATAAATAGCTAGAATTTAAATATTATTATATTAGTGACTATTATTTGTCTTTTATAATTTTTTTGGCTATTTTGTATAATTACTCTAATATTAATTTATGTTTACATTACATGAATAAATAATGAATTACTCAATTTTGAATTAATTTAATAATTATATAATTACAATATCTAGAGATATATATGAATTTATCATTCGAACGTTTTTTCCCTATCATCGCTAAAAAGAAAAATTAATGAAAAAATATGAACATTAGTAAATAATTAAGTGAAGATGCATCTAATTAACCTCCATAATCTAATCTCCCCAATTATTTCAATATTTCATGAGTCGAAGACACGAGTACAAAGAGTTATAAATACTGAAAAAAGTTTGTTGTTAGTAGTGGAAGCATGAAAGAGTTAGCTCATATTAAGTATTACTCCTTTTCCGTTTGATCAAAAAGCTCTCACAAATTTAGTTAAACGTGACCATTTTCATATGCACACAACACAAGCACGACACACACACAAATGGTAGAAATGGGGAAGAGTATTTATTATATATATAATATAGCAACGATGAGGGTGTCGATTAAATATATTATCGACGAAGCGCCGCAGCCTGTAGAAGATGGGGGTCCCTGAGGACTCCAGACACCGGCGTAAACAAGGAGTCGATAAGCGTGGGAGAGGCAGTGAGGACGCCCTGTGCGGTGGCACGCTACTGATGAGCTCAACGGAAGGTCAGAGGTGACGTTGCATGGTAGTGTTCCATTCAGGAGGTCGCTCACATCCAGTCCCAAAATCGATGCGTTAGCAATAGTAAAGGTGAAGGTACCGTCGATGGCGGTGATTCCCCTCTCCAGTAACGTCGTCGGTGAGCCGATGCCGGTGGTGCGGCAGTTCATTACAAGCTCCACCCCCGGAAGGGGCGGCCCTCCGGGGGCAGTTTCCGGTGGGGGTGCAGCAAAGAGAACCGTTCACTATTATGGAACTGGTGACTAATTGGGCGTGGGCGAGAGGGGAGAGCCACTGCCAACAAGGCTGAAACTGGATCTTGATTCTTATCCATTTTAGGCTAACTTAGCTAGATGTTTCTTTCTTTCATTATAGCAATTCAATATCTGTTGTGCTTTTATGGTTTTATTTTTGTGTGTTTCATTCTATGGGAATTTCCCCTATTTATACTTATTTTTTGCAATTTGCAAATTTGAAGTAGCTATTTAGGGTTAGGTTAGGCTGGGTTGCTAAGTCAAATTTCTTCATTAATTATGGGATCGTGTGTAAGAACTCAACTTGCTAATTTTTTTACTATCACTAGGCCAATTTAAATGTAAGTGTGTAAATTTAAATTAATTGAGTTTTAATTTATAATCTAAGTTACGCTTTCTATATTTGACACTAATTTAATAGTTTAATGTATATATTTTGATAAAATCAAAATTTAATCTCTAGATATATACAAATTTGTTTTATATAGTATATATACATTTCCCCCGGAGTTGTTATAATATGAGTGTGATTTTTATTGGAATTATCTAGAGATAAAAATGCTTACCTCATCAAAACTCCCTCACCCCATTCACTCTAGCTAGTTAGCAATACTTTCCAAATTTAGCAATTTTATTATTTTAATATTATATGATTGCATGCGATAATTTATTTGATTGTGTCCATCAACATTGAAATATAAGGAAAGTGTTGCGTGTTTTACATTAGTAGTTCTTTATTTTATTATGTTATCTAGAATATTTATTATTTACTTAGATGTCCAAATAAATACTCCCTCTGTCCCGCTAAACATGTCCTGTTTTATTAAAATAATACACTCATCTGAATATAAAACAGGACATGTTTAGCGGGACGGAGGGAGTATTTATTAAAGAGATTGTTATAATCATGGATATAGATTTAATAGACTTTATTATTGATAATTAAAAAAAATAAAATAATATACTCTTTTTGTCCAAAAAAGAGTTTACAGTTTGATATGACATGAACTTTAATAATGTGTTTTGACTTTAATAGAGATATATAGTGACTGTAGTTTGAGTCTCACTTGATATCTATACTATAATACAAATTCGAGTGAAGCTGTCCACCTCAGCCCTTGAAATCCTCCCAGCCTCCCATTTAATTTTTCCTATTTTTCTAGATTTTTGGAATTTTATTTATATATTAATCATATATATAATATTATATATTCTTATTTCCATGTAAACATATGTTATTTATGTTATGTATTTATTTCTATGTATATTATAGATCATATTATACACTATTCCATATTTAAATATTATTTTAATAAATATAATATATATAGTGATATATTAATTTGATATTTATATTTTGATAATTGATTTAATAATAATTTATATAGATTATATACAATCTTTTAAAATCTAATGACAATTAATAAATTATATAACCATGTCTAGATTTCTATATTAGAGTATATGTTTTTCAAATCTAATAAAAATAAATTATATAAATAATTTAAAAACTCACGTTATTTGAAAATATTTTTTAATATATATAATTTATTACATATGATTATAACATATTTTTAATTATATTATTATTCGAACAAACCACATATAATATTTTTGAATATAGATAATAAAAATTGAATGAATTTTATTTTTTTATTAAAATAATAATATATAAATATAAAAAGTGTATAATCTTTTTATTTATATATATATATATCCTATATTAATTATATATTATTTTATATCTAAATATCATTTTCATTAATATAAAAAAAATAGTCGATGGGTATATTTCGATGTATATTTGATAATTCAATCAAATTGATGATTTTTCATCATATATCATTATTATATAATGAAATTTAACTTCATTATTACCCACATACTAAGTTATCCATTAGTAGATAGATATTTTAAATGTATTTTATTATTATACTTTATATGTATTTCTTTTATGTTATGTTATGTTTTTTATTTTTATGTATATTATAAATTTTATTATATACTACTCTATATTATTTTCCTAAATATAATATATATATATATAAAGTGATATATTAATTTGATATGTATATTTTGATAATTAATTAAATAATAATTTATATAAATTATCTACAACTTTTTCAAATTTGATGAAAATTAATAATTGTATGAAAATATCTAGATTTCACATTATTTGAACAAAAAATAATTATAATTTATCACATATGACTATTATAACACATTTTTAATTATCTTATTATTCTAATGATCCATATAATTTTCAAGATAAACAACAAAAATTGAAAATTCATATTTTTCATTAAAATAATAATATATAAATATAAAATAATATATAATATTCTTATTTATTTATATATTCTATATTAGATTATATATTATTTCAAAAATAATGAAAATTTATTTTGACCGTATACCCTTAGGCCATGAATTTAGACACCTAAACATACACAATTTTTTTAATTTTATCTTCACCTTTTCAAAATATCAAAATTAATACATCACTTCAAATTTTCTCATATATAATTTTTGAATAAAAAACACTACAAAAAAAACCCATTCTGGCGACGGAAAAATCCGTCGTTAGCCCTCGAAATCCGTCGTCCCGGGGGCTTAGCGACGGACTGGCGACGGATTTTTTCCGTCTGCATTTTGATCGTCGTTAGGCCCCTGGACGACGGAAAACACAGTCCGTCGTTAGCTAACGACGGACTGACGACGGAATTTATCCGTCTTTAGCCACGACGGACTAAAATCCGTCGTCAGAAACTGCCGAAGACTGTTGACGGCGCCGGAAAGCTAACGACGGATTAAATCCGTCGTTAGTAGCGACGGACTGCAGTCCGTCGCCCACTACCGTTGACCGTTGACCTAGCGACGGACTGCAGTCCGTCGCCAGGTAAAATTTTTTTTTTTTTTTTAATAATTAATTTTCTTTTTTTTATTATTCATTACCTAAAACGTGTCATAACACACAATACAAACATAATCCAACATTGAACAATAATTTAAAATTGAACCAATCAAATGAAATTCAAAATGCACGCGGATTTCATATAATGAAGAAAATAAATATTTGTATCAGTAACATCCCACGACAAACCAAAAAATAAAATAATAGTAAATGTATCAGTAGCATCTACGAATCGTAGTCATCATCAGGAGGAAACTGGGGAGGGGGATCAGACGGGGGAGGCTGATAAGAGGGAAAGAAGGGTGCACCTCCCTGCTGAGACTGCATCCAGCGCATCATCTCGGCATGCTGAGCCTGCATGACCGCCATCTGCTCAGTCAATCTCTGCTGCTGAGCAAGGTACTCACGGCGCTCGCGATCCTGCTCCTCGACTCGGCGCCGCAGCTCCTCGACCTCGTCTCTGGATGGGCGTGATGCGGACGAGGATCCCCCAAATCTGGAAGCTCTCAAGGCCTTCGCCGCGCCTCCTGTGCCGAACAGCCTCTTCTTCTTGTCCGGGCCGCCAAGAACCTCCAGATACAGCTCGTTGATGTCGACTGCATCGTGGTCCCCCTCGGGTAGCTGGGCCCGCTCCTCGTCAGCACGGCGAAACACCTCAGTCTGCATGCATGTAAACGAGAAATGAACATTTGTTAGTATATATACATATTATAAATATTGAAAATCTAATACATATATATATATTAGATTTAAATTAAAACTTACCGCTATCGCCTCAGATTTCGGATCGGTGTATGTCCCGTCCGCGTATCGATGCTCGTCCAGGAAGGAGTCGAACATGCACGAAATCGGAGCTACTCCCCGCTCACGACCCTATGCATCAGATCACAATGGAATCGTGTCATTGAAACATGTGTATATGAATTAAAATTGTACCACATACTTACCATTATTATTTAAAATATATTATTACGTACCTTCTCCTCAGCTCGTTGCATGACCGACTTGGCCCCTCCCCTATGCTTGATAGGACCAGTACCCGGTCCCTGAGGCTCAGACAACCGGTTGCGCCTCGCTGACTGGGATTTGGCCACAACATCATCCCGGGACCAGTACGCGAGCCAACCCATCCACACATCATCAGTCCACCATCCAGGCTTCCCACCTCTGGGTGGCGGATCATTCCTCCTCCTCTTGATCCCGCAGATATAATCCTTATATCTCTCCCGGATCTTATTATACCATAACTCCCGAATCTTGGCATCGAGTGCCGGTTCCCAAGTAAATTTTTTCTAGCATTGAAAATGTATGTTAGAAATTGTAGTTATAAGTTATAATTAAGAATGAGTTTGAAAGTTTTAGTAAATTTTCGAACCTTAAACTCCTCCCAATATCGCTGTCTCACGTCCTCAGGCGTGAGCTTCCAACTGTAGCCAGTCGGGTTGGGAACTATCTTAAATAGTTCCCAAATGTAATCTGCCGGGTCGGCATGCGGGTAAAATCCCCTGCATAAGTAATTTTAGATTGATTTATGTTAGATTTTTGAATAACTAATTAAATAATTGTCAAAATTGAAGATGTGGTTGCATTTACGTACCCCAACTCACTCACAGAAAGAACAACGTCTCCTGTGGGTCTACGCTCCAACTGACCATCACCGTCAGAGCCAGAAGACGGACCGCCTATGTGTATGCCACCAATATGGTGGCTGAGACCGCCGGTCCCGGACTCATATCCAGAGGATGAGCCCGGGGAACTACCCCGTCCATGGGATAGCTGTGATCGGCGTGTACCCCTACCACGAGGAGTCCCCACATCCTCTCGCCGACTGTAAGACATCTATTATGTTGAAAATAAATAGATAAATAAGATTCATAATAGACTTATTAATTAATACGTAGAAGGTTTATATTGAACATATAATTAACAAGTTGCATTTATAATTAATAATTTGAAATTCGAATGTGTTAAGTTTTGTACACAAAGTGTTAAGGAGAATCCTCTTCATCGTTATAATTTTCATCTTCCTCATTTTCATCTTCCTCATTTTCATCTTCCTCATGTTAGAAAGTGTTATGATTCAGTTGAATTATTTGAAGTTAAATAGAGGAAGAGCATTATAAGTTGATTTGGAGTAGAAGTCGGGAATTATGAAAATTATGGTCCGAGGTTGAGAATTATGGTTTGTCGGCGAATATTATAAGTTCATTTGCACTTGATTGCATTTGGTTATTTTCGGTCATTTAATTTGGTCCTTAATTTTTGGAGATTGGCAGTTGATTGCATCCAAATTAATATATATCTCATATCACTAGATCTAATCAAAACAGCCAGCTGACACAATCATGAAAATATCCCAACATGATCATAACATTCGTACATAATAATTAAAAAATCGCAACACATGTATCTCATCAAACCACCACAACATAATATTACACATATTGGGAGAAGATCCTTAAGACATAATCAAAATCTATCCCAAAGGGAGAAGATCCTTAAGAAATTAATTATGTCTATCCCAATGTTATAAATCCCCCATTTCGTTATACAATATTACCAAAATTAATTACAAATTAGAAAAAATCAACTACAAACTAATTAAACATCTACATTATATGTTTGTGTCAATAAAAACAATAATTTAAAATAAACAATGAATTCACTCATTATGATATTAAACAGACTTAAAGAAAATATGAACAAAGCTTAGTCCGCTTGATTTGGGTGTAAATTAGTATAATTAACCTACACAATTAACTAACATGATTAATCAAATTAAATACAAAAATTAGCTAATTCATTATATATAAATGCTAAATAATCTAAAAATTACCTAATAAATTTAAATAATTAACCTAAGTAATTAATTGTACCACATAATTATAATTTAATTACCTTTCACCGAAGTACGGAACGCCGGAGCGGCAGAAGGCGGCTCGGAAAGGCTGAGAGAGGAGTCGGGCAGCGACAGGCGTAAATAAATAAACCCTAATTAAATAATTTAAACTAATTAATTAAACATAATTTAAAATAATTTAAAATAATTAATCTTATTAATTAATTAAACATAATTTAAATAAACATAATTAAATTACCTTTCACCGGAGGTGGCGGCGCCGGAGCGGCAGTAGGCGGCTCCGAAAGGTGAGGGATGAGTCGGGAGGCGGCACGCGTAATTTACAAAATCCTAATTAATTCAAAAAACCAAATTAATTAAATTATGACATAAATTAAACAAATTATCACTAATCTAATTACTTAAATTACGACATAAATTAAACAAATTAACACTAATATAATTAATTAATAAAAACATTCAATTAATTAAACCTAAACTTACACAAATTAAAATTATTAACACTAATTAATCTAATTTCACAAATTATAATTATAAACACTTACAACAAATTACACAATTAAAATAATTTCACTAATTAAATTAACTTAACAATTAATTAGACAATTTGATAATTACTAATTTGTTATTAAAAATTACAACAAAATAGACCATTAACAATTTAATTAAAATAAATTAACATAGTAATTCACAATAATTAGCAAAAAATTACAAAAAACCAAAAAAATTAACATAATTAATACTAACAATTTCATTAGATAATTTAATTTCACTAATTTAATTAAATTGCAACGTACAACACTTTCATTTCACTAATTAAATTAACTTAACAATTAACATAATTACACTAATTTAATTACTAATTACAACAATTGCAA
>JAPKLX010000035.1:2068360-2080745 GCA_026898415.1 Leonotis leonurus | reverse complement strand
TCAAAATTAACATAATTACAACAATTTAATTACAAAAATTAACATAACAATTAACAATAATTAGCAAAACATTACAAAAAAACAAAAAAATTAACATACCTGTTGCTTTGGGGCGGCGGCAGCGGCTGGCGGGGCGGCGGGAGCGGCGCGGCGAGGCGGCGACGGCGGCTGGAGGGCTGGAGGCGCCTGGAATCGCGGCGGTGGCGCAGAGAATTAAGCTTCGGGGGGAATGAAAAAATGGTGAGACATTGCGTAGAAGGAGTGATAGGGATGAAATTAGGGTAGAAAACTTACCTTTTCGCCGATGGAGGAGTGAAATCGCCGGTGGGGGAGGAAATACGGCGAGGGGCAGAGAATTGGTGGTCTGTTCTGTGAAAGAGGAGAAGTCTCGTAATATAGGGCGGGGCGACGGACTGGACGACGGACCAGTCCGTCGCCCAATTTAAATTTAAAAAAAAAATAATTATAATACATAACGACGGACTAACGACGGAAATGTCTAACGACGGATATTTCCGTCGTCAAGTCCGTCGCTAAATTTGGCGCGAACTTTCGCGCAATATTTTTGGTCGCCAGTCCGTCGCCAGTCCGTCGTTAGCACTATTTGTTGAATTCCGTCGTTAGTCCGTCGCGAACTGATGACGGATTAATAATCCGTCGTCAGTTCCGTCGCCTGTTCAATGTTTTTTTGTAGTGAAACGAGTATATATATTTAATTTGTAATCGGATTATGAATATATATATATATGCATATAAATAAATAAGTTCATATAATTTGAGTTTATTTTCATTATTATTAAAAATATTTAATGATTATATTTTGATACCTATTTGACTTTTCAATCAATTAATGAATTTTGGTTGTATATCATTATTAGATATTGACATTCAACTTCATTATTACCTACGTACTAACTTTTTCTATTAGTGAGTAAATATTTTAAAAGGGTTATTTATGAAAAATACCTTATAGTGTAACTTCAACATGAAAAATACCCTATTTGTAACTTTTATATGAAAAATATCCAAAAGTTCAAAAATACCCTTAAATTTACTATTAAATCACACTACATTCATGTTACATATATTTTGTATGAAATCATGTTGTATTTTGTGTGGTATATATATATGTTGGGAACCTTTTTGATGATTGTGGAAATCATTATTTATATGTTTTGATGATGCGAAACCATATTATATGTGCATAATATTAAACTGTGCTTACGCCTTAATGTTTATTGATGCTTATGTATTTATGCTTTATTTATGTCTAGAATATATAGACTCAACAGATGGTTAAGTGTAAGGACAGATCGATGAAAGACAGATCGTGTCCATAGGAACCATCTGTGTTCTCAATAGTAGATCAACTAACATGTAAGATCAGGTTAAGTTAAGTTTACAACCTGTGTCATAGAGCTTGATCTTATTTAGTCTATCTAGTAGAAGGGAGATCAACCTGTAAGGCCAGACTAAATTAACGATCTGTGCTAAAATAGATCAACCTTGTTATGTAGCAGGTTAAGTCAAAATGTGAGAACAGATTGATATAACGATCTGTTCATAGGACTAAACTGATCCTTCTAGACTTAGTTTTTATTGCATCTTATTTATAGCACAGCATGTCAACATTTCTACCGAGGACAGATCGATATGAAAATTAAGAAGCAGCGAGAGAGAGAGTCAACCTTGTATCAAACAGGTTGACATTGATGGACAGCTAGCTGCTATGAAACAGATCGATGGACAGATCGATCTAAAGACCAAGAAGCAGCAAGATTGAATCAACCTTGTATCAAACAGGTTGACATCAAGCTGCATAAGAAGATGTAAAGAGAACAGCTAGCTGTGTCTAACAGATAGGACAGCTAGCTGTGGAAGAAACAAGACAGCTAGCTGTGCATAACAGATCGATGAACAGATCGACATGAAGCAGCGAGAGAGAATCAACCTTGTATCAAACAGGTTGACATCAAGCTGCATTGTGAGAAGAAACAAGAAGGACAGCTAGCTGTGCATAGCGAGATGGACAGCGAGCTGCTCATCCCAATTGGAGGAAGCTATAATCTACCTAAATTGATAAGCTACCTGTCCTATGCCACGTCAACATCCTCGTAGGACAAACTCCAACGGCTAGAAGTACAGTCAGCAGTCAACGATCAAAGAGCATTTAATGCTTACTACAAAAGCTGCAAAGACTTCCAACGGCTATAATTCAAATATGCCTATAAATACTTCAAGCCTTCTTCAGAAATGGTGTTCGTGAGTTCGTGATATTGCCCAGAAAAAGCTACAACGCTACAAGATTCTCTCCAGTTTTCCATTGATTTATTCAACACTAGATATAGATTATATACATCCTTGAGTGTTGTAAATTAGAGAGAGATCACCATTATTCTGAAGATAAACCCGCTAGAACTTACATTAAGTTTTGAGCCTACAAAGCCCATAGTTCTAGTTTCCTCCATAGCCAAAAGCTCGGAGGAAGAACGATTATAAAACCGAACCCAGATCTCGTACTCAACGAGTTTAAACAAGAGAGTTGTAATCTCGTACTCAACGAGGATAAATAAGCGAGTTTTGGCTCGTACTCAACGAGGATAAATAAGCGAGGGATCCAAGGTTAAGGGATTCATCGATCTAGCTTTGATCGATCGTGGACGTAGGGGGTTTCCCGAACCACGTTAAATATTGTGTGTTCTTTTATATTTTGCATTGCATTACTTTGATTCTTTGTTTATCACTTCACCTGCGAGTTGTTACCTAACAGCGAGCTGTGCATTTGAATCAACTTCTTAAAGAACACTCGGTATAAACAAAACATATTTTCTAAGTGTAAGAGCAACCAACATTCACTAAGCTTCCGCACACTATCTGTACTTGGACAGATTGTCTGGTAAGCTCCAGCTAGCTGCCAGTCCATCTGTTCCTTAACAGATTTCTCACTCTGAGTTGAGAACTTACTTGAGCAGCTGGATATCTCTCTACATTAGAGGAGATCGATCTGCTACACCAAGCGAGCTGTTATGGAATAAACAGCGAGCTATCTCAACATGCTGTTCTAACAGCCGAACGCGAAAAGTTGGATTGTGGTGTATTCCCCCCCCCCCCATGCACCACACCTGCTCTCCCGGGACCCAACAATATATATTTGAATTTTATATTTAATATTTGATTTAATTGAATTTAATTTAATTAGTACATGATTTTAACGTATTATTTATATAAAAAAGTTAGGAATATATGCAAAAATGAAAATCCAGTCGTATTTAAACAAAACCCGGCCGTCAGGTTTTTTTTAAATATGACTGGGTTTTTGTTTTTGTGTATATTCCTCATTTTTTATTTAATAATATGTATGTGTGGTGTTGGGTGTGTATAATTTTTATTTAATTAAATTGGATGTGTATAATTTTAAACATATACCAAGTATTTTTTTAATTGCAAAAAATAAGAAAATAATTAATTAATACTACATTCCAAAATAAGATGCACAATCTAATTTTAATTAAGGGTATTTTAGGTAATTTACAATCAAAATGGACACTTTTCATATATTTTTTACAAAGTGGATATTTTTCATTTTTCTTTATAAAAGTGGGCATTTTACCCACAATACCCTATTTTTAATGTATTTATTATACTTTAAATTTAGTAAATGGTTCATGTTATTTAAAAAAATTAATACTCCCTCTGTCCCATGAAAGTGGTCATATTTCTTTAAGTGTGCTTTATGGAAAAAGGAGGACCACTTTCGCGGGATGAGGGAGTATATAATATAATCTAGGGATAAAAAATTTATCACTTTAATAAATAAAAGATAAAAAAAATACACATTTAAAAATATCCACTTATATGATCACATGAAAAAATTGATCATGTGTTTATGTATTTCATTTCAAAAAATAATTTGAATATTATGAGCATGTGAGAAAATGTGTGCATTGTAATTACAAATAAATAATTTAAATAAATTTTTCACACTCAATAAAAATGAGTATATATATTTAATTTTTAATCAGATTGTGAATGTATATATACATATAAATAAATGAATTCATATAATCTGAATTTATTTTCATACGGGCTTGAACATGTATGAGTAATTAATGGATAAAGATGTGTAACAAGACATTTATCGATTTTGAGATGAACATGCATATATAAAATTTAAATAAATTAGCTAAATTTTATGAATATTCAAATATAGTTTATTTTTCATCAGTAATATTTATTTATATATAGTTTATTTAAATTGTTAGCACAAGTTTACGAGAATTTAATATTTATGATATATATATATATATCAAGTTGAAATTTTATTTTTTCATTAATTTTAGAATGATTGCAATTTTATCATTAGCAAATCAACATAATTAACAGTTTTTACTATATATATTTAGTATATGAATAAGTAGTATCTAAGATAACAAATAATAAAAAAAAAAATGATATCAAAAACTTTTATAAATTTTATAAAATATTAATCCCATCGAATTTCGACGGGCAACAATCTAGTATTATTTTAATTGAGTTTTGAATAGTTAGTAGAGTTTTGATTTCACTAAAGTATTTTAAAATTAAGTTGTGTGTAGTAAATGAGGTGGGTCCACTTATTATAAAAAAAAGTTTCTTACATAAACCATTTTTATAAACATCCAAAAATATAAATTATTTTTTGGATAGAATCAGCATATATATATATATATATATATATATATGTATGTGTGTGATTCTGTGAGAATGAACTTTAAATAATAAATAAGAATGATTATAAGCTCTAAATTTAATTTTTTTTATTGGATCATATTAATTAATTAAAAAAATATACATGAATAATAATTCAAAATTAAAACAATGAATATAAATGGTAAATTACATATCTTTCTATTTATCTTCTCTACTATCTCTAGAGCTGTCAAAGTGACCGGGACGGGCTGGGCCGGCGGGTTAGAGTTAAATAACGAGTCAGGCCGGGCTAGCCCGGAATTATGTTGGGCTGTTGAAATCCAAGCCCATACCAGCCCAACACGGGTCACCGGGCCAACGGGCCAAATCGGCCCATGAATTAAAAAAAATATTTTTATAAATTTAAAATATAAATGCTAATCTATTATATTTTCTAAAATTCTAAAATAAATAAAAGATTGCATTAAGATATAAGTTTTTTAATTTATTTTAGTATTAATTAGATTACAAAAATAAGTTTTTAATAAAATCAAATAAAATGTATTCCTCCGTCCCATTATTTATGACATGTTTACTATATTGGGTTGTCCCAATAATAATGGCTCGTTTTCAAAAAAGGAAAATTTTACTTTTATAAGTTACTCTACTTTATTGGACTCCACCATTTTACACAACAAATCACTTTCTTAACACCCGTGACCAAAAGCAACGTGTCATTAATAATGGGACGGAGGGAGTAATATTTCAAAATGGTGAAAAAATATTAGCATAATTTTTTTTTAATTAAATTATAAGATATTGAAAATATAATAATATTATAAGAGCAATTGAAAATATAATATTATGAGAGCAATGTATACTAAATATTATGAACAAAATTAAAATAATATTAAAAGTATGTGCGGGTCAAATTGGCCTGAAGCCCACCGGGTATTTTTGGCCCGAAGCCCATTGGCCCGGTCGGGCTAGTTCGGCCCGGAACTTTTTGGGCTCTTAATTTTTAAGCCCAACTCAGCCCTAATTACAGGTGGGCCGAGTAAGCCCATTGGGCCGGGCCATTTCGGACCAACTTTGACCGCTCTAACTATCTCCTTACGTCCCATAGGTCTATTTCCTCCTCTTTTTCTCTCTTCTCTCATCTCTCTCAGTAAAAGAAATTCAATTTATTTTCTTCTACTTCAAAATTTTTCTTTTTTTTTTCAAATTATCATATTCAAGATATTTTTTTTTATATTTTACAAACGTTGATTGAAATTTTATGAAAATTGATATAGAAAATTTCAAAATTATGTGTTTGCAGTAATTATTTGTTGTGGTTTGCATCTCAAAGCTGCATCCGTGTCTTCTCATTTTCATTTAATTTGTTCTTAATTTCTTATAGCCACTAAAGGTTTTAACAATAGTTTATATGGATTTAATTTGGGAAGATCTTGAGATTTTAAATAAAATTTCAAAGAAAAAGAAGTAAGAATTTTGATTTTTCTTATGCAGATTACTCGATCTTTTGTTGAAGGGAAAATTGCTTTTTTAATTAATTAGATGTTTATTTTAATTGTTAGTTTTCAAACAGTTATACTCGTATATTGGTCTATTGATAGTGAGGTTAATTCTCAAGTAATAGATTTCGAATTTGAAACCTCTACGTAATTTAATGTTAATGTAATTAAATTTTTTTTTTTAAATAAACCCTCTAAAACATGAATTTGCTTGTTATATTGCGTGCATTGTATTATCATAGGGGTCTTTTATGTGTATTAATAACATTTATATATAAAATTTATTTTTCTGGTAACATGGCCGAGTTCACGTATACGTGAAGAAATGATATATTAACTCAAAGTCAAACTTTTAACTAATTGTTTATGGTTTGATTTACTTTTTTTTAATTTTGTCATTATTCTTTTTCTTTACGTTAATAACTTAACTGCCATGTATATAAGTATAAATATATTTAACTAAATATATTAATTAGAGAAATGTTATCACACTTCTATTAATAATTATATATATATATATATATATCATAGAAATTTTATTTAATTATGTTATTCAAAACCTGAACAGATTAAATTCATTATTATATGTATTAAAATATTAGTTAAGAATTTTTAACTTACTTTCTAGGCACAACTAAAATATTAATAATTAAAATTCCTTGTATATAATTATAGTATATTAATTAATATCATATAATTTATAATATGGATAAATTTATTTTAGTTTTATTCGTAATAGTTTGCCATAATTTTGGTAAAGAATGCAATGTTTTTCATACTCCCTCCGTCCCATTCCGTCCCACTATACTTGACACAATTCATTTATTTAGACGTCTCACTGAGCTTAACATATCCCAAAAATAGTAGTAAAAGTTATCCATTTAAAAAAGTGTGGACCCTACCACATTTATCACTCTTACATTACTTTATACACTCTCATTACTTTATACACTCTCCTTAATAACTGTGCCCAAAATTTTTATGCCATGCTTATTGGGACGGCAGGAGTATATCATATTAAATTTCGGTATATCGATATACCAAATTTTAGTAAGGTATCCATATTAAATTTTTCGGTACCATATTTTCAATATAGTGATATTCGCTGTTACCGAAACATTTAGTACGATAACGGTATGAAAAAAACACATACCGACAAATCTCGATACAATTTGGTAGGCGAAAAAATTCCATACACGATTTGGTAGACAAAAAAATTCCATACGCCATATCCATCCACCCCTAGAAGCCGGCTTATACTTATCCCTAATATTATACAGTTTTAAAATTTATTTCTTAAACTATAAGAATGCTTGGTTATAAGACAAATATAAGAAAACAAAATAAAGTTGCAGTAGAGAATTTCCTCCTCTAGTTAGAATGAAAATCCAAAACAACATAAGCATCTGTAAATGGATCAAAATCCCGAGGGTTGATTTGGTTCATCATTCAAAAAAAGCACATGTTCTTATCTATTGCAGTTTCACGAGTCAGCACGTAGACGAGTGATGAAGTGAAGACTGAAGATGATGATTGTTGTTTTCTCTAAAGCTGGTATAAATCGACCCACACAAATTATTTGGTGAAGGTAACTTATAAATAATACTCTTTTTTTTTTTACCACAAAATTGGCTGTTACGCTAATCAGCCCTCACTTGGAGTGGTTTCTGAGCTGCCTCCTCCACTGGTTTCACTCTCTTCTGCTTGTTCTTCAGAGTTGTCCTCAGTTTCGGCTTTTGCAGGTCCGGGACCAGCTGACACCTTCACCATTGAGGGTCGCAGAAGTCTTTCACCAAGTTGGAACCCCTTCCTGTATTCTTCAATAACAATACCTTCTTCATATTCTGCTGAGTCTTCGCGCATTATAGCTTCATGCAGCTTTTGAAAACAGAGTTAAAAGTCAGAATCTGTTATACAAGTGATGGGAGAAAACTAGAGAAAAGCAAAGCCAACTTTAGTGCAGACTATATGAGCTGGCTCCATACATTGTACAATCTTGTAAAGAAACATTACCTTCTTATTGTATTAAAAAGATGAGAGAGAGAGAGACCACCTAAACACATCTTCCAAGTCTAGAAGATAGCAAGAAAGAAATATTTAAGATGCCATACCATCTCTGGTCACCTAACTCACCGAGTTGGCTCGACTACTTTGTTTGACCTAAAAGCGTATCCAGGTCTTCCTTACACCTGAATAAACTTTAGACAGCTTTTCAAAGATTTCATCTATAACTCGACTGAATTCCGAGCCAACTCGGGAGCTTACCTGCATCGAGCCAATGACCAGAGAATGATTGTAAATAACAAGGCCATTGAAAGGATTCGGTGGTTAAAAACCTTGCTATTCTATATATAAATTGTTAATATGTGTGTGTTTATTTCTATTGTTTATATTAAATTAACACCTATGTAGCAGCAGCGAATTTGAACTTGAAGCCTTTTGCCTCACGGATAATCAATCTACCACTAGGCCAAGACACACACACACACAAGCAAGAGATTGTTTATCTCACATAGAAGGAGGCCACCTATTAGAATTACTCCCCAATTTCAAAACAGTAGAAACTCACCATCGGATCAAATGGTTTGCCCACAGTCTCCACAGGAGCAACACCCAGGGATGCGAGAATCTCCACAAACTGCTTGTATATGCTCTGATAACTGTTGGTGATCTTTTCTTCTCCTTCAGTTTCCACTTTGATCTGAGCTTTAGCCCGCTCAAAATTGTCCAAGACAGGTAACAAATTCTCTAATACTTCTCCTCGCGCATTTGACACCTGCGAAAGTCGGTCTCTCTCTGTCCGCTTACGGAAATTGTCAAAGTCGGCACTAATTCTAAGAACCCGAGCCTTTTCACTTGATAATTCTTCAGATAAGGTAGCCACCTTCTGCTCAAGATCAATTTTTTCATCTTCAATGGATCTTAAAAATGATTCCACTTCATCAACTTTTGAATCATCATTATTTGCTAATGCCTCCTTGTATAAATTTAAAGATGCTAAAACAACAGAACTCGGTTCATCCGCAAACGCGTCATTAGTCTCACTAGAATCATCAACATCAATAACTCCATCAGTGTTCTCCTGCCCATCAAAATATAATTAGTAAATCATCAACTAGATGCAGATTCACCATGATTGCTGAAACATAAAGCTTTACTTCTCCTCATTTTCACCAGAGACATATTTATTCAGGAATACCTACATAATCAAATTACTAACTCCAAAACTTTTGGAATATTATTTTCTCCCTAATAGTCAAAAGACTCAAAACTTGAAGATTCTGCACCAAGTGTTTATACAAAAGTTGCTACTTTTTAGTTTCATATATCCCATTTATGAACATAAGGGATATTACAAACCATCAGAAGCGATTATAATTCTGGTATCCAATGTTTTGAAATGCTTTCCAATTCCAAGAAGAATCAACAGCATAAGCTGTGCAGCAAAGGCAGTAAAGATCCTTAGCGACTTTTTGTGGACCCCAAAAAGTGAAATTTTAATCTCATTCAGTCAAGTGAAGTCACCTAAGCCAGTAATGATCATCAAATTATTAATCACGTAAACAGCTTATACATAGTTTATTGGTACTGGTGCAAAATATAGCTAATTACTACTGCAGATTATTTGAAAAGCACTATCTTCTATGAATAATCAATGCAAGCTAAAAGTAGGACAAATTGTCTTACAAGAAACAAATTCAATCACGAAGCACATCTTTGCACACAATTCCCTTCGTATCACTCATAATAACGAATTCGAGAGCAAACAATTTGACAGAGATCTTCCAACTTCATTTTGCAAAACTTCACAAGTCAACTAGACCTATACAAAGTATCAGATTGCTTCACCAGGGCCCCCAAATTTGAGGGGGGCCAAGTTTGAGAAAATATCTTTTAAATTATTTTCTACTTATAATTAAAACCAAAATTACAAACAAATCGAACCCAGAGGAAGATAAGAACTAAATTACGGAAATTACCTCAATTTCAGGCTCGGAATCGGATCCTTGGGCGGGGTCAATCTCTTGGGTCGCGGTCGTGGTCTCGGTCTGAGCCTCGGCGGTTTCTCCATTAGCAGCAAAGGTGAAGAACGGAAACTTGGTGCCACTCCTCGTATGTCTGGAGTGATAAATCCGGCATCGTGTCAGCGGCAGTGGGAGCCTATTGGATTTGAAGGAAATACAAGGGAAACTGTGAGGTTTGACGGAGGATCCAGCAGCGGCGGTACTGCAAAGATACGCCGCCGGCGCACTGAAGGTTGGAGGCGTTTTTAATATTGTGGTGGCCATTGAGAGAGAGGGAGAGAGAGAGAGGAAGGGGGAGCCGTTGAGCAGAGCAGAGCAGAGGAGAGGAGAGGAGAGGATAAATAGTTGGAATGAATATGAGGACTGAGGAGGGTTGGGTTTGGTTTGGTTTAGACAACTTTACTTATTTTAACGCAACACTAATCAGTATCACTATTCACTAGTAAACTACAAGTCCTTCCTTTCTGCTGCAATCTAGAATCTACCAATATTTTATATGGAATAATAATATATATTAAGGATTGGAATTTCATTTTCATTTTTCTTTTTATGTGATTGTGGAGTTGCTGAAAATGAAATTATGATCTTTGGGTTAAGAAGTTCGAAGTAAATGATAATTTTGTATGGATTGCTTCAACAGGCTCGACTGGAGCCCATTATATATTGGCCCAACATAATTACCCTATAATTGTATCTTCATCAATAATTAACGAAAACATTTGTCCATTTTTGTCCGCTTCAATAAACTAAAACAGTTTTTCTTTTTTATAAACATCTAAATGGGAGTACTAATATTTGTAGAACTTAACAACATCACCCTTCAAGAAATTCATTTAACTAAAATTTATCGCACTACGCATAAATCATAAACCCTGAGATGGATAGTGGTTTTTTCGTAATCCTACCTACAATTAAATTGGTTAAGAATTAGCTAAAACTTATGTGAAGAATGAAGAGTTTAATAAGTGTATCGGAGATCCAGTGTATGAACGTAATTAGGGGCGCTAGGTAATTTTTTTTTATATATAAATATATTTATGTATGTTTTATAGCTATATTTCGTCCGGTCATTTTAAAATTTCTAATTCCACTTATTTTATATTTTAGAGAAGTTAAATAAATATATATATATATATATATATATTTAATCGCTTATTTTTGAAGCTGTATGAGAAGCAAGTTATTGAAAAAGTGCGGTTGCTTCTAAATATGGTGTTTCATGAATAGATTTAAGATTTAAAACTGTATGTGCATCAGAAGAAGAGTTCTAAATATGGTGTTTATGGACTAATTAAAAAATGTTAAAATAACGTGCATCGGATTTTTATTTGCAGAAGCATACAATATGAGTGAAGTTACTATCAACGGAAGCAATACGCAATCAGCACATCCCAAATATATCTGAAGTCAACTTTTAAAAGCCACTAGCCTGCCAAAGTACTTGTAACAATATTAGTAGTACAACATTAGTATATTGCTACAGATTCACCAAGCTTTTTAAGTATATAAATTTTAAAGGGCTGCGAAATAATTCCTGACCTTTTTAAAAAGTCTGGTTTTAACCCTCATCTTTTAAATCTGCCTACAAATATCTCACCTTTTAATTTAATCTGATTTTTCCCCCGACTATAATTTTTACCCAAATTTATGCTGAGCTGGACGTCGGGATGTCTACATGGCATCGCTGCGATTTAATGAAACGAAATTTCCCTATAAAACTAAAAAGTTAATTGCGAAATAATTCCTGACCTTTATAAAAAGTCTGGTTTTAACCCTCACCTTTTAAATCCGCCTACAAATACCTCACCTTTTAATTTAATCTAATTTTTCCCCCGACTATAATTTTCGTCCAAATTTATGCTGAGCTGGACGTCGGGATGTCTACATGGCATCGCCGCGATTTAAAGAACGAATGGAAGCGAGTGTCAGTTACTTAAACATCAAAACACATTCATTTGCAACATAAATGACAACAAATTACAAGATAAACAACGCAAAGATGCAATGAAAACAAACAAGGCTATAACAAGAACAACTGTCATATAATCATTTCTTTGTCCTCCAATCCATAAATTTCATGTTTAAGCCAAATCTCGTTCAGGATTAATCTTTCGAAAATAACTCTTCGTTTCATTAAATCGCGGCGATGCCATGTAGACATCCCGACGTCCAGCT